>JAJOZX010008993.1:20000-147500 GCA_023014485.1 Bathynomus jamesi
TTAGTTCAGACATTTTTCACCCACCTTACCTACCCTGTTTTAATAAAAACGAGGGGTCGATAGGCATATTGGCCATGCACTGGTGCTTTAAGTAAGGCACTGGTTCATGAATACAATGAATCGAACCATATTTTATATTCACCCCATATAAACATGCTAGATCTAAATTTGTCACTGGACAGTGTCATTCTGGCAAGAGACCATTTTTTTCCGAATGGAACTTCAAATATGTCAGGATCCGATCAACTTGGGGCGGTTTTTCATCATATGAAACGTCACACTTTTTCATGATTAATAAAATCCGTATCACTATAGAAATAAAGGTACAAGTATTTCACTTTCAGTAAATATATGACGATGCCTATTCCATACTTGTTGAATGTTCTGAAAACATTTTCTGCAACGATTTTGAGGATAAAAGTAATGAAATATAAAAAAAAGTACATTTAGAGAAGTCATTCCATTCTCCCGAATGGAGGGAATTTTTTTCTAGATTCAGAGAAATCTGACTTACCCTTATAAAAAATGTAATTGTTCTTTAAATCTTTGAAATTCTATTGATAGTAAACCTTATCCTCTTCATTGCACATTTTAGTATATAAATTATGTACATATTTTATTGTATATAATTATTGTGTATCATGATCGGCTACTTGGATGTTTTGTTCATGTAAAAGAGAGATTCTGAGCCATCTTTGTTTATGTTAACCCCTCCGTCTATGGCCCTGGGTTGGTTCGAAGTCGACGGGGGTTCTAGTTAGGAGGCAGCAACGGATCTGTTACTTGCAGTAGTTTCTTCTATACTACTCTCCGAGTTCTGGTTTAGTGGCTCGGAGGATTCTGAGAGGCTTATTAAATTTTTTGAGGTTTCTCCCCGATTCTTCTTGTAACTTATCGGGAGATTCTAATGACTAAGTTTTCTGAAGAGAGCACGGCTCGAAGGAGAAGATAGACTTTTTCTTACTGTGTTTTACTCCTAAAACTGTTACAGGTAATGCTCAGCCTCGTAGTTGGAATCAGAATAAACATAGAAGAAATTTGTGGGGTTTATATACCCCGATTCTACTAACATCATCATTATTAAATGTTGAAGAGGCTGCATTATTTTTGCACAATATTTGAAAATAAAGTAAATCTTTTAGCTGTGGTAAGGTTTAAACGAGTAAACAAGATATTTGAAGATGAAGCCATATTTTTATCTTAAATTGCTTTTTTTCAGATCTGATGTTATCATGATCTGCCAAGTTAACTAAAAGTGGAAATTGAACTATGCATCTTTACACTAAAATATGCATATGAGTAAAAATTAAAGGTTTAAGATTTACAATTAAATGCTTAGGTGAGACGTGACTTCATCTTTTATAACGAAGAGAGAATGTATATAAAACATGACGTGGCAAAAGTTACTCAGGATTCATTATTAAGCTAAATCTAAAAAAATGATGATTAGATTTAAAAAACAACAGGTCATCAATTATTTGGCAAAGTAGAAAGGACATCAAAATTTATCCCAACGGAAAAATAATAATAAAAAAATAACAACAGTATTGCCGATTCTACATTCCTTATGGCGACATAATGTCGGGTCGGACATTGAGTACATTGTAATTTTGGTCTACTGTAACTATGATTATAATTACCAATTCATTTATTATCGTTAACTACAATTCCATTAAAGTACATTGACTACGTCATTTAGTACATTACATCATTAAGTACAGTTTCATTAAAGTACATTACATTATATTAAATTAAAGTATTACAGTTAATTATAATTAAACAGTTACTATAACTTTGTTTTGTTACAGTGTTTCATATTAATAGACAATTAAGATGTTAGAAATATAATACAAAGTACATGGGCACATACGGTATGGATGAATATGGTTGAATAATAATATTTATACTACATAACATATAAATAATGACTTCTACAGAGTGTACAGTTTTTATTATGATGTTAAAGAATTTTCATACATTGAATACTGGAGATATGATGAAGGGAAATTAATGACGGGAAAATGTGAGGTCATAGTTATTGAATTTGTACGTATAGTACAAATCATTATTAGGAAGATTTACAAGAACGAATTAGAGACAAAGAGTGGGTATTAATGACTAAGAAGTACAACTACGGGTTCCAATCCTGTTATATGCAATGTGTATGCATAATCTAGGGACGAGGGTGAGATGCAAGACAACCATAATTAATTATAATAACTTCTATAACAAATGGAAAATGGATACGACTAAACCATAGCTATGGTAGATCGTAGGGTTGTGACACGAACAAAAATAGGAAGCTACAAGTAAAATTATTATCCAAACTCGCGTTAAGCGATTTTGGTTCTTATGTAAAAATGAATATTGATTATTCATTGTTCATTTTTTACATTGCTCCCCTTTAAAATGATATTTATACAATAATATAATAAAATTAATACAATACAATACAATTGAGAAAATAACATCGTAACTAATTCAAGTTAGGTGACGAATTTTTCTTTACATTACAAGTTTTATACAGAACAAGTGAGTTATTATGGTTAGAGAGTTATTATAAAGTTATTATAAAATATAAAAAATTCAAAGATTAATACTTTAATTTAGACAAACAATTAAGTTAGACAAACAATGATATGGTTAAAATTTGTTTACAAAATTTTATTTTTCTGTGGGACAAATTACATACAGTGCCCGCGAAAAGTATCCGATCACCCTTGAAATTTGTATTTTTTACATAAAAAACAATGTTTAAATGTATACTAACCTTATATTAGTATTTTGCCATCTGTCCTTTGGTTTGGATGACTTGTTCTAGACGTTTTGGCATGGATTTAATCAAGTTTTGACAAACTTCCACTGATATTTCCTTGCACCATACCTTTTTGATGGCCTCTTGTAATTTTTCGACTGAGCCAGTGTCGTGGCATTCAACCTTATTTTTTATTATTAGCCACAGATTTTCTATCGGATTGAGATCTGGACTATTACCAGGCCAATCCAAAATATCAAATTTATTGTCAGTAATCCATTTTGTCACTATTTTGGCCTGTGACATGGTGCACCATCATGCATGTATGTTTTTGTCCTTTGGATTGCCATTGCCATTAGAAGTTTATCCTGTAGCATTGCTAAATACCGTGCACCATTCATAGTTGTGTTCTTCGGAAGAAAATATAAGTTTCCACGCCCATAGTAACCGAAACAACCCCAAACCATCACACTTTGAGGGTGTTTCATTGTCTTTAGGGTGTATTTAGGGTCCATCCTATTTGAGCCAATAGGCCGGCGAACCTTTTTGGACAACTTCTGAATGTCAAAAATGTCGACTCATCGCTAAATAAAACCTTCTTCCAGTCATCAACAGTCCAATGAATGTATTTTTTACAAAATGCGACACGTTTTTTACGCATTTTTTTCATTAATGAACGGTTTCTTAGCAGCATGGCGAGATGGTAATCCGAGTTCTTTTGGAGCCGCTCCTGGATAGTTCGTTCAGAAACACCAGATAACAAATTATTCATATTAAATTTTATTTCTTTCGCAGTTATTGTTGGGTTTTTCAATACTAAACGTTTCATAAGTTTGTCTGTTCGCGAATTTGTTTTTCTCGGTCTGCCAGATCGTTTTTTAGGGACTGGCGTGGTTAGGCCACCATTGTTCTTAGCCCGTGAAACCCATAAATTAACGGTACTTTGGGATATGTTTAATTCCTTAGCTATCTGTCTCTGTGATTTCCCACATGCATGCAAAGCAACAATAGCACCTCGACAATCACTCTTAAGTTGTTTTTAGCACACATTATATATAAATTTTATTTACACCACTTTCTGTAAAAAAAAAAAAAAATATCAAGAAATTTACACAAACAGTGAAATCTGACAAATTTGAGACACAGCCACCCGCAACGAAGGCTACCAGAACACTAATTTGAGAATGCGTTGGATAGCTCTCATATCAGCGAGCAACCTCAAAGTTACCAGATGTCGCTAGAACAAATAGAAAGTGAATTACGTGTCTCTGAATATTAAGGGAAAATATTGTATTTTCTTGAGTGATCGGATACTTTTCGCGGGCACTGTACATAATGAATAGTAGATAAAAGGGAAAAACGTAAATCGTACAATCTATAAACTAATTTTTATTGACTAGTGTAGGTAAAAATAGAATTACGTAATGGATGATGTATAGACCTGTGGTCTAGTGCGTATTTTTGTGTACTAGGTACAAAGTGTGTATCTTACAATTTCGAGGGACAGATTAGCTGAGGATTGTTAAATTAACTGAATAAATGCATAAGCAAGATATATTAGAAAGCAAAAATGATTAAGACTAAATTACATAGTTAGCACTTACGCGCAATGAAATAGTTTATTGTGATATCCAATGATTTTAGCATAAGGTTTGTATATATAGTATATGTAGTGTGCATACATGCATTTTTATTGACTGTTGTAGGTACAAATCGAATTACGTAGTGGATGATGTATAGACCTGTGGTCAAATGTGTATTTATGTTTATTGGGTACAGATTGTAGTGGTTGGTGATACGTTCAAAAGGAGAAAGGGGATTTATAGTTGAATAGTTGAAGTTATACGTCAGTGTGCAGATGTATCTATAAATATTGGTAAGAAGCATCTGTAGATGAGTGAGTCGGTACAATAGTATGTAGAATATGAGAGTAATTTGTTCATCCCGTGAAGAACTAGATCATTAGGGGTCATTGGTGGATTAGGATTATATATTTATATATATAATTATATACTTTAAGGAACAGATAAAATAACTTAATAAATGCATGAGCGAGAATTTATATATAGTAAGCAATAATTATGATGTATTATAATGATGATGTTTGCATACGAGTTTTAATGCAAAAGTGACTGGAGGGACGGAACGTAAATGAATTCGAATATGTGTCAAAAGTAATAAAATTCAATTAGGATTATAGATTTTACATAATTAATCAGTTACACTTATAAGGTAATTAAAAAAAAAGAACTTAGAGAACCTTACAATTAATGAAAGTAAATCTAGCGGTATTAAAAATTAAATTTTGAAGATGGAATTAAATTCGACTAGTAACATTCCTAGCTATATATGAACTATATAACCATTAACATTGACCAGAAGTATCGGTACGATAATTGATTTAAGAAAATTAAGAATACAAATTAAAAATATAAATCAATTATGCATTTCAATGAGCTAAACATAATTTTATAATATTCTAAAAAATATAAACACACAACTTATAAATTGAGGTTATGTTCCATCGTACCAAAGAGGAATTAACCATGGTTGAACCATTTCTCTGGTTGACACAGTTCAACTGGGGTTGGTGGTGTTAAAATAAAATAAAATAAAAAGACAAAGTTTGGAGTACTACATTCGGGGGAATTGAGTGACTAAGCGGGGGGTATAAGTCTGAAATTGACAATACGTCTTTCGTGAGCACTTTGCTCTTTAAAAAAAGATTGCTTGTCACACTACTTAAAAATTAAAAGAGTTCAACAAACGGAGGGACGGTATGTTCCTCATATACATTACAATAATTACCAAAATCGTTACAACCTTTGTAAAAACTGTTTTGGTTACAAACAATAAAATGTCATTTTACCTATATATTTATATACGCAACAATGGCATGAAAAAGAAAAGACAAATCGGTCAATTTCCTTCTTACAAACAAGAAAAAAGGTTAAACCAAAGACGCAAACCGGTCAATTCAGGTTGAATTTAATTCTCTTTTACAACAAAAAAAAGGTTGAATTAAATTCTTAAATTACATTTTCTTAAATTAAATTCTCTTAAACTACAAAGAAAAAGTTGAATTCAATTGACTGCATTGAAAACTGACTTGGGACTCGGAATACTTGGGACTCGGAATACTTGGGACTCGGAATACTTGGGACTCGGAATACTTGGGATAAAACTGACTTGGAATAAAACTGTCTGACTTGAACTCTATCAAGTATTCTGAAACTAACTTGAACTCTATCAAGTATTCTTGAAACTAACTTGAACTCTATCAAGTATTCTTGAAACTAACTTGAACTCTATCAAGTATTCTTGAAACTAACTTGAACTCTATCAAGTATCCTTGAAGCTAACTTGAACTCTATCAAGTATTCTTGAAACTAACTTGAACTCTTATCAAGTATTCTTGAAACTAACTTGAACTCTTATCAAGTATTCTTGAAACTAACTTGAACTCTTATCAAGTATTCTGAAACTAACTTGAAACTGTTTTCAAGTATCTCTATAACTCTATAAACTCTCTGTAAACTCTCTTTCTTAATTTTGCAAGTCAATTCAATTCAATAATTTGAAAAAAATTGTAAACAAAAATAAAAAATGTAAACAATATTTCACTCTAATGTACGCGAAGGTACTGTACTATTATGTTTGGTACATAAAATAAAATTATTCTATACTGAATATAATAGTAAAAATAACTGAAATTAACTCTCTGAAATTAATTCTCTCTGAAATTAATTCTCTCTGAAATTAATTCTCTCTGAAATTAATTATCTTACTTTTAACTTCTGTGACTTTTAACTTCTCTTACATTTAACTTCTGTGACTTTTAACTTCTGTGAAAATTACTTTCACTAAAAAAAATGTATCACTGGTGTCTGAAATGTTCACTGTGTTTCTTGTAAATTCTGGCTTGATACTTATTATTAACTGTTAATAATACTGACTTTTCAAGTGTTTATAAATTACTTAAAAAAACAAACTGTACTTAACAAAATTTTCTATGGCGAAATCCTTGACGTGTCCTGAAGACATGTCTTCAAAACGTGTCTTGCTGGCTACTTCTTCTTGGATGAAAACTAGGCGTGGGGAACTTGGAGTCGTGACACACCGGTTCAAGGGTGGATGTTACGAACTGGAAGTCGTGACACGCCGGTCAAATGGTTTTATCCTGATGCAGGGTAATTTCTATCTTGGCCAAAGAGTGGCCACTTGTTAAAATCCTCTTCTTAAAATCTTCTTCTAATCTTGGTAGTAGGGTCGCCAAATGTTTATCCTGGCTCTAGGGTCGCCAGTTTGTTAACCCCTCCGTCTATGGCCCTGGGTTGGTTCGAAGTCGACGGGGGTTCTGGTTAGGAGGCAGCAACGGATCTGTTACTTGCAGTAGTTTCTTCTATACTACTCTCCGAGTTCTTCTTTAGTGGCTCGGAGGATTCTGAGAGGCTTATTAAATTTTTTGAGGTTTCTCCCCGATTCTTCTTGTAACTTATCGGGAGATTCTAATGACTAAGTTTTCTGAAGAGAGCACGGCTCGAAGGAGAAGATAAAGACTTTTTCTTACTGTGTTTTATTCCTAAAACTGTTACAGGTAATGCTCAGCCTCGTAGTTGGAATCAGAATAAACATGGAAGAAATTTGTGGGGTTTATATACCCCGATTCTACTAACATCATCAATATTAAATGTTGAAGAGGCTGCATTATTTTTGCACAATATTTGAAAATAAAGTAAATCTTTTAGCTGTGGTAAGGTTTAAACGAGTAAACAAGATATTTGAAGATGAAGCCATATTTTTATCTTAAATTGCTTTTTTTCAGATCTGATGTTATCATGATCTGCCAAGTTAACTAAAAGTGGAAATTGAACTATGCATCTTTACACTAAAATATGCATATGAGTAAAAATTAAAGGTTTAAGATTTACAATTAAATGCTTAGGTAAGACATGACTTCATCTTTTATAACGAAGAGAGAATGTATATAAAACATGACGTGGCAAAAGTTACTCAGGATTCATTATTAAGCTAAATCTAAAAAAATGATTATTAGATTTAAAAAAACAACAGGTCATCAATTATTTGGCAAAGTAGAAAGCACATCAAAATTTATCCCAACGGAAAAATAATAATAAAAAAATAACAACAGTATCGCCGATTCTACATTCCTTATGGCGACATAATGTCGGGTCGGACATTGAGTACATTGTAATTTTGGTCTACTGTAACTATGATTATAATTACCAATTCATTTATTATCGTTAACTACAATTCCATTAAAGTACATTGACTACGTCATTTAGTACATTACATCATTAAGTACAGTTTCATTAAAGTACATTACATTATATTAAATTAAAGTATTACAGTTAATTATAATTAAACAGTTACTATAACTTTGTTTTGTTACAGTGTTTCATATTAATAGACAATTAAGATGTTAGAAATATAATACAAAGTACATGGGCACATACGGTATGGATGAATATGGTTGAATAATAATATTTATACTACATAACATATAAATAATGACTTCTACAGAGTGTACAGTTTTTATTATGATGTTAAAGAATTTTCATACATTGAATACTGGAGATATGATGAAGGGAAATTAATGACGGGAAAATGTGAGGTCATAGTTATTGAATTTGTACGTATAGTACAAATCATTATTAGGAAGATTTACAAGAACGAATTAGAGACAAAGAGTGGGTATTAATGACTAAGAAGTACAACTACGGGTTCCAATCCTGTTATATGCAATGTGTATGCATAATCTAGGGACGAGGGTGAGATGCAAGACAACCATAATTAATTATAATAACTTCTATAACAAATGGAAAATGGATACGACTAAACCATAGCTATGGTAGATCGTAGGGTTGTGACACGAACAAAAATAGGAAGCTACAAGTAAAATTATTATCCAAACTCGCGTTAAGCGATTTTGGTTCTTATGTAAAAATGAATATTGATTATTCATTGTTCATTTTTTACATTTATTGGTCATATACTGTATCAATATTCTTGTGATGAATGCAGTTCATCTTATATTGGCAAAACGACTCGCCAACTTCAAGTTAGAATTGTTGAGCATAGAAGACGTAGCAGTCGCACCAAAACTTACTTCGTAACCCTATGCATTCATTCCAACATAAAAACTCATGCATATAATAATGAAGCTCACCCAATAAAACAAATGACATCTTTTAAATAATTTGTAATGGTAAAAAAAACGCCGTTACTCATTTAGAAGGAATTCATGTTTTCGAAAGAAATCCAGAATTAAACAATTATAACTTATATTCCTCTCCATATTTTCGATATTTTATGATGAATTTTCAACAAAAATTTTGGATATTTTTCTTTATAGCACCCCCAATTTCTCCTTTTCAGTTACTAACAATTTTGACACAAACGACTTTAGAATGAGACGTGAATGTAAAAATTAACAAACTAGTTAGGTTAATTGAATGCCCGGTTAGGTTAACTGAAAGCTCGGTTAGGTCAACTGTACGCCCTTGACGATTGGTTAGGTTAAGTCGTGATATGATCGTTAGTTTTAACGAAAATATCATGACTTAACCTAATCAATTGTCAAGGGCGTACAGTCGACTTAACGGGGCATTCAATTAGCCGGGCATTCAATATTTCTTTGTTGTTTGTGTCACAATTGTATCACAATTGTCGGTACTAATAACGTTTTAAATTCTAGATCGGAAGAACTGCTGGCTAGGTACAGGGACTTACTAGAACGATTAAAGGAAAAAACTAATAAGATTGTTTTAACAGGTATACTGTACTTCCTCGAATTATCCATCGTAACGATTTCTACAGCAAGGCGACCTATATTAACAATAACCCAAAGTCTCTTTGCCAACAGGAAGAAGTGCATTTTGGGAATTTTTGGAACAGTTTCTACGGCAGGAGGGACTTGTTCCTCGGAGATGGACTTCATCTTAATGACGTTGGAGCTGCGCGTTTAGGAAGACTATTTCATAATACTGTTTCTTCTTTTCAGGCTGCCGTAACTCGAACGGTCCCAGCGTAAATTCCATAAATTTCCACTGCGCTCGCGAAGGTGTCACAATTACAAACAATTTGAAGGTTTTATCCTTAAATGTTCGTAGTCTACGAAATAAAAGAAACGAATTTTTTTATTTAATTGCTTGTAAAGACTGATGTAATTACGATAAATGAATCGTGGCTTAGCACTGAAACTCGTAACATTGTAGGGAAATATCAAATTAAAGGTTATAGACTTTCTGTTAAAAACAGAATAGGTAGGCGAGGAGACGGTGTTATGTCGTATATCAAAGATAATATAGCGAACGTTATAGAAGTAAAGCACACAATTCCGGAACCGATAGATTCGACTATAGCAGAACTTAAATTCAACGATTTCAAACTTGTTGTTGCGGTTATATATAGGCCCCCTAATCAGACAGCTGATACGGACGAAGCGTTATATCGTGAACTAAAGAGAATAATCGGTAGTGAGCAGGCTTTAGTTATGGGTGACTTTAATTGCGCTAACGTAAATTACGATACAATGCAGGGAGACGCGGAAGGTAATCGTTTAGTTAATTTTCTCGAGGATAGCTTTCTTATTCAAAAGGTTGGGGAAGCTACGAGGTTGGACAGTATTTTAGATTTAGTAATAACTACAGATGATAGGCTAATTACTGATCTTCAAGTAATAGAACCATTAAGGAATAGCGATCACAATATGGTAGAGTTTGTCCTCTCAGTAAGTCACTCGAAACCAGCTAATTCGACTAAAATTCCTAACTTCTAGCACGCAGACTTTAGTAAATTTCGAAATAAATTGTCACACGTCAATTCGGAAAACGTAATGGGGAACTCCAACGCAAAACTAATGTAGGAATCGTTCGAAACAGTATTTAGGACTATAAATGAGGAATGTGTACCGTACAAAATTAAGCGTGCGAAAGTAAACAACAAGCCCTTGTGGTTTACTTCTAGAGTACGAGACATTATAAAGAGTAGAGATAGGTCTTATAGGCTACATAAGTGCGATAAAGACAATTTGTGGTTACGAAACAACTACATATCTCTAATGCGTGAAGCGAAAAGTGTAATAAAAAAGTCCAAGCGCGAATTTGAAATCTCCATAGCTCGTGACGGTAAAGAAAACCCCAAGCGATTCTTTCAATACGTCAATAATAGAAATCCAGTAAAAAGCATCTTGTGGCCTTTGAAAAATGTAAACGAGATCTAGTTTCTGAAAACAAGGAAATGGCTACCTTGCTAAACGAATTTTTTACGTCAGTTTTTACTATAGGAGATGTAACGAATATCCCTACTGTCATAGACATAATACCTTTTGATAATGGTAATATTTTGGATAATATAGTGGTTAGTGAAGGGGAAGTAATGCGCTATATTGATAAAATGAAAACGCGTAAATCACCGGGGCCGGATTCCATTTATCCCATACAACTAAAAGAATTAAAAGATAGCATTGTTGTGCCGCTAACAAAGATTTTTAATGCGTCTATTTCTGAGGGGTGTGTACCAGATAATTTCAAGTTAGCAAACGTAACACCTATCTTTAAGAAAGGCGATAAAGGTGCGGCGGGAAATTATAGGCCAATCAGTTTAACGTCTGTTGTAGGTAAGCTACTGGAATCAATAATTAGGGATCGTATAGTCTAACACTTAGAATTACATTAACTAATTAGAAATACGCAGCACGGTTTTAGGCGAAACAAATCTTGCTTAACTAATCTTTTAGAATTTTTCCAAAGCGTGGTTGACGTTTACGATAGACATCGGGCGGTTGATGTAGTGTATTTAGATTTTCAAAAAGCGTTTGACACCGTGCCGCACAAAAGACTCATTGAAAAAACTAAGGCTCATGGAATCAGGGGTGTAGTAATAAATTGGCTAGAAGAGTGGTTGCGAGGTAGGAAACAAAGGGTGGTCGTTGATGAAGCGGAGTCGTGTTGGGCTAATGTAGCGAGTGGCGTTCCTCAGGGTTCTGTATTGGGCTCCTTGCTTTTTCTTATATATATTAACGATTTAGATGTCGGCCTAGTCAGTACAGTTTCAAAGTTTGCGGATGGCACGAAGCTGGGTGGTAGGGCGATTAATGACGAAGATAGAGGTAAAATCCAGGAAGATCTGAATAAAATCTTTGATTGGTCAGTCACATGGCAAATGAGATTTAACGTTGATAAGTGCAAAATTTTGCATATAGGTTCGAGTAACTGTAATTTTGCGTATAGTATGTCAGGGAAAGAGTTAATAAGCGTAGAGCAGGAAAAAGATTTAGGAGTTATAGTCACTGGTGATTTAAAAGTAGTGAAACAAAGTACAGGAGCGGTCAATAAGGCGAACAAAGTGTTAGGTTTTATAGCTAGGAATTTTGAGTACAAATCGCGCTATATTATAGGTCCTCTTTATAAATCATTAGTTAGACCCCATTTGGCGTACGCGATTCAATTTTGGAATCCGCATATGCGCAAAGATATAGACAAAATCGAAAGAGTTCAAAGACGAGCAACTAAGATGATTCCGTCGCTTAGGTCAAAGTCGTACGAGGATAGGCTTAAGGAGTTAAAATTGACTACACTCGAGACTCGGAGGCTATGGGGTGATCTAATCCAGGTGTTCAAAATTATGAATGGGTTCGATAACGTAGATAGAGATAGCTTTTTCAAAATATCTCAATATAATAAGACTAGAAATAACGGGTGTAAGTTGAAAAGTAGAAGGTTCGAGACAACAGTTGCCAAAAACTTTTTTACGCACAGAATAATAAATAGCTGGAATAGTTTGCCGGTAGAAGTAATTAGTAGCACGTCTATAAACATGTTTAAAAATCGATTAGACGCATATGTTGATGGATTGGGTATAGTTTAAGGTAGTAAAATTAAGGCTTTGTGTTGATAGATCCCACAGCTCAACACAAGTGTTGTGGGATATAGGGAGGCAGCATCTTGGGTTAGGGGATACTCTCTATCCTTACACACCCCATTTAAAGAGATTCCTCTGCCGAGCGGTGCCCCCCATAGTACTGTGAGGTATTGAAAAACTCATGATCTTCACTTGCCCCAAACACCTTTAAATGGGAGACCCAAAATGGGTGCACACACATTTCTACATTACTGTACAGTCTTTACAGCCACACCTACACTTTTCCTCCTAAGTATATATTGTAATGTATATGGTGTAAATTTTGACTTGGTCCGCAATCGATATGGACGTGACTTATTTTTGGTTGGATGGATACCGTAATGAAATTGACTGGATTCTTTGGATCTGATATATTTGCATGTCGGTTATAAATAGATATAGAGTGTAACATATTTGTGGATAGTAGTCTATTATGACTTGATCCTCTGGATCCAGAGATTCTATCTTTAGTTTTAAATCGATAACACTGGTATGCATATGAAATTTTTTTGTCTGCTGTGAGGGTTTTTTCAACTCATATTATATAATTCGACCATGCTGAATTCGAAAATGACATTGGTTTTCCTCAATCAGGTCAGGTTTTTTCTCTATTGGCCATTTATTATAAGTCCAATTTTATCCCCAAATTTATTGATTTTTTTAGCTTAAACACTGTAGATACGAGTAATATTATAAGAACACTCGTGAAAAATGAAAACATTGTGTGAATAAATACTTTTATTCATACAATGAATATGGAAAAAAGTTTATTGAGGAAGGAATGAAGTTTTTTTGGCTTTCCGTCTGTGTTTTTCTTCGGGCACGTCTCGCTTCAAACACCAGCAATAGTCCGCCAGCATATTGATATCCCAGTTTCCCTGGTACCTCTCTTCCATTATTTTGATATCTTGGTGAAATCGTTCACCCTGTTCCTCACTATAATCCCCGCAATTTTCAGGAAAATAGTCCAAGTGGGACCACAAAAAGTGCATTTTTATGGACATGCGCGACCCATGAGCTTTGAAAGCTTCCATCAAGTTTTCGACAACGGACTCGTATTCTGGACTTCTACGCTTGCCAAGAAAATCAGTGACAACTGATTTGAATGCCTGCCAGGCATTCTTCTCAGTTGGAGTCATTGCGTTTTCGAACTGAGTATCCTTGATCAAAGTTCGAATTTGAGGACCATCAAAAACCCCAGCATTTAGTTTAGCATCAGATATATGAGGAAATTTACTCTCGAGATATCGGAATGCTGAACCCTCCTTATTCATTGATTTGATGAAATTTTTCATCAAGCCCAGCTTAATATGAAGTGGTGGGAGCAAAATTTTTGTTGGTGGTACAAGGGGCACTGAAACGACATTATGCGACCCAGGTTCAAAATTCTCTCTGGATGCCCATTCACGCTGTGCATAGTGCTTCTCATCCGCTCGGCTATCCCATTTGCAGAGGAAACATGGGTATTTCGTGTATCCCCCTTGCATTCCCAATACAAATGCCACAATCTGAAAAAAAATGAAAATATTTAAAGAATTTAGAGAATTTGTTCTATCAGATAAAAAAATCTATGCATTGGACTGTATCACTTCTGTGGGGAAGTTAAGTGTTCTTATACGCTCTCAAATAACCTTTGGAAAAACAACATAGTCAATAGCAATAGTTTACTTATGATATTAGTATTACCTTCAAATCTCCACAGATCCTCCAGTTATGTTGGTCGTATACGAGAGCATCCAGTAAAATTTTCATGTTATCGTAGCTCTCAGTAAGTTGTACGGAATGTGCTACAGGGACTGATGCAACCCTATTCCCAATGTTGAGAAGTACTGCTTTCAAACTTCGTTTAGACGAGTCTATAAATAGCCTCCATTCTGATGCGTTATATGGCAGGCCCAAGGATTCGATTAGCCCCTCAACATTGCAGCAGTACACTAAGGAAGAGGTATTTTCGTGCACTGCAAAAAACTTGCGGAATTCTTCCTCTCGTTTCCTATACCAGGAGAATGTTGTTCCCGGAGCCAGCAAGTTGTCCTCTCGAAGTCGTGAGCCCAAGATCTCGGCAGCTAATTTGGAAAGTCCTAAATCCCTGGTAAGATCATTAAGTTTGGCCTGGTTGAGAGGCCTCGGCTCATTTGAAGCGGTATTTTGAGGTATATACGACTGGGACTGGTCATTGGCATTGGTCATTGATTCATCATCAGAATCATCGAAGTCCAGGGTTTGAGGTGGGTCGGGTATTGGAATTCCAGGACCATGGGGTACAGGTCTCATAGCAGAAGGAATGTCAGGGTATACAACAATGTGTTTATTCTTCTTGTTAACTCCTGAAAATAGAAACACAGAAACATGGATATAAAACTTGCATATGAAATAGAAGAAGCATTCAGACAGTGGCGGCTCGTGAGGGAAGGCTGCGGTCTGTAAGATATGAAATAGGTCGATGGAGTCTGTATATTTTCTTTCTTTTTCATTCATATTGTCCCTTCGGGGACAATATGAATGAAAAAGAAAGAAAATATACAATCATTGTATATGTAAATGTAACTTGTATAACAATATGTATGTGTAAATGTATTTTCTATAACAATATGTATATGTAAATGTATGATTACCATTATGGTGAATATTATGCTATATATGGTGAATATTACATTATGGTGAATATTATGTCAAGTTTCATACGAGGATTTCAAAATATTTAAGAAAAATAAATTTATAAGCCCACCTTGGAGGTTTGTCATGCAGAAATAGCAATCTGTCACGTGATCCTTTCCTTCTCTCCAAATCATGGGAATTCCAAAAGGCAAAGATTTCGCTCTGCCTTTGCTCCATCTTCTCAAATTTTCAATGCACGTCTTGCAGCACATATGAGGGGCGAAATTTTTGTCCTGGTCCCCTAGCTTAATTCCAAAGTATGCTCTATACATTGTCTTCACAAATTTAGTGATTTGGGACTGGTTATTTGGCATGGTAACCGTCCCACATATGTAGCAGAATCTATTGGGATCATTTTTACACGCTCTATTCATTCTGAAATATTTTATCTATATGCCTGAAAAGTAAAAAAAGATATACAAGTGAAACAAGTGATGATAGATGTTACTGTTCCAATTCCGCTTTGACAAAATCACGAAAAATTCTATTTTACTTATGAGGCCATAGCCGGATAACCTGAGCTGATTGAGAAAAACGGATTGCAGATTCGAAATCAGCAGGAAAATCTCTATAAGAATCACTTACAAAACCCTTGACAGCAAAATTGATGCATACCAGTGTAATTAATTAGTTTCGTAAAAATTAGTCGTTGCCAATGTACAGGCAGTTTTTACATAAATGTTTTATGTTCTTGTGGTTCGGAACCCACGTAAAATTGTAGGTCCCCTCTGCCACCACGGAGGACATACACAATGCACAATTACGAACACAGTTAGGTAGACCAGCCATGAGTGGATCGTAGGGCCTTTGTTGGTCTGAAACATTATAACATTATAACATAACCTGCAATATGGGCCACATTACTAAATGCTCTCGCGCAAAGCGAGAACACAGCGTCTGATGAGTAGTCCGTATCCAATGTTCCTCCCAACGGAACGCCATTAACGTATAGAGTTAAATTTTTAAGGCCAAAATTCTCGAATTTAAAGGCATTCTTTTTATATTCCACTTAATATCCTCTTTAGGTAGATTTCCCAGGGCGATGTTTTCTATCTGTTTCAATGCCAACCATGCTGGCACCGTGTATAGTTTGATCTGTACTCTGTTAATTGGGTATTTTACTGTGGCGTGTAGTAAATTTTTCCCAAGTTCTATTTGTTTTGGTGAACTTAATTTCAATCGCCGTACGCGGAGGTATGTCTCCATAATGTGAATCACAACGGGTTTTGCTCCCCCTTCTTGATCAGCATCCAGATTTAAACAGATCTCAGGATTCGTGTGGGTGAGATTTATTTTCATATCCACCCCATTCACAAGCAACTTCTGGAATGTGAAGTCTGTATGCAGGCGTCCAAAACACTCATATATCTTCTTTTTAGAATTTTTAAATTTATCCTTTATACTACTTTCGTCCTTAGCTTGATGATAGCCCTCAGCACTTAAAAAGGTATCCCTCGCTTCTGTGGAAAAGTTCAGTACATTTTTCAGATAGGCTCTTAGGTGATAGTATCCCGTTCCTGCCGATATGTTGACCTGATTTAAATATACATCACACTGGTTGAATATGGAGTGCAGAAAGTTTGTTTCAGGGTATACAGCATATTTGTCATCGCAGTCCGTTCCATCAGAATGGGCTATACGTAGTTTAGCGTACTTGTACACACAGCTTGAGTCAAAAAAGTAAGGGCCTGAGCTGGGTATCAAATTCTATAGGGGCACTCGGGGAACTAATTGTGTTTAAAGGGTTAATTGTAATAAAGTCACTGTGTTCAATTGAAACTTGAGTTGGGGGCATGTCAAAGAGGGACAGCTCCGATTTACAACATTGTGAACTACACGGATGGATGAAGCATGCAATGACGAGTTAGAAATAGTGAGACCTTTCTCGACAAGTAGTAAATAAACTATGATTCATGAGATCAATGTCCTTAGCTTACATCAATCAAAAAAATGGTCAACCATAGGTTTCATTCGCTTAGGACACTTCTTTTTTTGTATCCTTTAACGTTTAATGCCACGTGGTGGTAATCCCTTCTTCCGGACAGCCCTCTTCTTCCCACCACCACCCATTTTTCTCTCTGCATCTTTGACAACTTCGTCCCGTGTACGCTTTAAGTGTTTTCTTAGAGCTTCTTTAGGTTTAGCCCCAGCCAATATATCTTCTGCCGTGTTAAGACCTGATTGTAGCGCTTTCCTCCCGAGGTATCTAGCACCCCTCTTCAGCAAAGCGACAGCCGTACGTAGTATGAATGGATCCAAGTCCACTACCACGCTGGTATGTCACACCTCGATAGACTGTGAAAGGCTTTCTGTCCATTATAACTCAGTGCGTCGAAAGTGCAGCTTCACTGTTAAGCTCCCATCACCGAATGGGAAATTTTTTCCCTCAATCGTTCTTATATATATTGAGATATTGGTTATTAGATTAGCTGCGACATTCACATAATGGGGTCTGTCATATGTAATACTCGAACTCTTCCCTCTATGGTTCGGAATGTGAGCAATGCGTAGCAGGCGTACCTGGGTATCCCCATCAAACTGGTGCTCCACGATATTGCTGTAAATATAACACATGTTTGGGGATGGATATCTTTCACCCAATTTCTCCAATTTCAACTGATACATTAAGCTGGACAAGTCATGTTGTGCCTCATGAAAGGTTTCTTTTTGGAAGGATGCACCATATCGACCCTCTGCTACAATTGTTAACAGCTCTTTGTCTTTAATATTTCTACTAAGCGTTGATTTTAACTTCAAAAAAAAAAAAAAAAAAGTGTTCCGTGCATTCTTAACTAAATTACTTCGTGCTACTAATCATTCATTAACGAATATATTTCATTTATTGACGTTATTCAGTACTATATTATTTGATCAAACCAAGGCTACTGAACGTGGCTTGCCTTGTTTGGTTTTCAAATCAATCAGAAAACGTGCAGTCATAAGGTTGAAATTCCCTTGGTTTGCCTTTGTTGTTTTTCAAATCTATCAGAATCGTAGTTTCTTAAGGTTCATTTTTCCTTCACACTACCTGACCTCCAAAAGGGTCAACTACCGTGGGAAAAAAAGGATAAGTCAGTAAACAGCGACCAGATAAGTTTCATTTAATACGTTTTCCTTAACATTTCTTTCGTCGGTAGCTTAATTATATATTCATTTAGCATAAAATTGTGTTACAAGAACCTGTTTCTGCGTTTCAAGAACAATTTTGCGGGTTTTCGCAGGTGACGGCACAATAAACACGCGGTAGACCTACGTTGTAATTTATTAATTTCCAAACACTCGTTTTTTGTTTTTTTGTTGTTCAACTAATTAAAAGCATGGCACCCCCGTCAAGTACTTGCAGTCGCTGTGAAGGGAAATTTGCTGCTTACGCGTTTACAATGGCTAATAATAATGATCAGTTAGTTTGCAGGTGGTGCTCAAGCATGGAAGTGCTGAGGAACGAGTTAGAACGTGAGAGGGAGGCCAGGGTGAGACTTGAAGAAAGCGTGATGCTCCTGACAGCAAAATTAGAATCCCTTGCGACTCTAGTTACGACCCCTCCTGCCTCAGTTTCTACTAATAATATAAATAGCCCTCTCTCTTCCCCTAGTTCCCAACCATTCGTTCGAGTGCGAACTGGAGCCCCATTGAGAAAAGCAAAGACCTGTCTACCAGTAATAACAAGCAATAAGTTTTCTGTTTTAGGTTTCGAAGATGCTGATGAAGAGGAAATACGACTCGTTGGCGATTCCATTGTTCGAGGGCAGCTCGAGGAATTCTGCGGGAGAAACCCTCGTCGTAGGCGCCGTTACTGCTACCCTGGTGCAAGGGTGGAGGATATCATATAACTAATAGTGTTGACCATTTTACAAACGGTACCACCGAGGACACAACGTATGTTATTCATGTCGGTACTAATAACGTTTTAAATTCTAGATCGGAAGAACTGCTGGCTAGGTACAGGGACTTATTAGAGCGATTAAAGGAGAAAACTAATAAGATTGTTTTAACAGGTATACTTCCTCGAATTATCCAACGAAGCGATTTCTACAGCAAGGCGACCTATATTAACAATAACCTAAAGTCTCTTTGCCAAAAGAAAGGAGTGCATTTTGCAAATTTTTGGAACAGTTTCTACGGCAGGAGGGACTTGTTCCTCGAAGATGGACTTCATCTTAATGAAGTTGGAGCTGCGCGTTTAGGAAGACTATTTCATAATACTGTCTCTTCTTTTCAGGCTGCCGTAACCCGAACGGTCCCAGCGTAAATTCCACAAATTTCCCCCGCGCTCGCGAAGGTGTCGCAATTACAAACAATTTGAAGGTTCTATCCTTAAATGCTCGTAGCCTACGAAATAAAATAAACGAATTTTTTTTTCTTTAATTGCTTGTAAAGACTGATTTAATTGCGATAAATGAATCGTGGCTTAGCACTGAAACACGTGACTTTGTAGGGGAACCTACGAGGTTGGACAGTATTTTAGATTTAGTAATAACTACGGATGATAGGCTAATTACTGATCTTCAAGTAATAGAACCGTTGAGCAATAGCGATCACAATATGGTAGGGTTTGTCCTCTCAGTAAGTCACTCGAAACCAACTAACTCGACTAAAATTCCTAACTTCCAGCACGCAGACTTTAGCAAATTTCGAAATAAATTTTCACACGTCAATTCGGAAAACGTAATGGGGAACTCCAACGCAAAACTAATGTGGGAATCGTTCGTAACGGTATTTAGGACTATAAATGAGGAATGTGTACCGTACAAAATTAAGCGTGCGAAAGTAAACAACAAGCCCTTGTGGTTTACTTCTAGAGTACGAGACATTATAAAGAGTAGAGATAGGGCTTATAGGCAACATAAGTGCGATAAAGACAATTTGTTGTTACGAAACAACTATATATCTCTGAGGCGTGAAGCGAAAAGTGTAATAAAAAAGTCCAAGCGCGAATTTGAAATCTCCATAGCTCGTGACGGTAAGAAAACCCCAAGCGATTCTTTCAATACGTCAATAATAGAAATCCAGTAAAAGTTTCTTGGGTCCATTGAAAAATGTAAATGGAGATCTAGTCTCTGAAAACAAGGAAATGGCTACCTTGCTAAACGAATTTTTTACGTCAGTTTTTACTATAGAAGATGTAACGAATATCCCTACGGTCATAGACATAATACCTTTTGATAATGGTAATATTTTGGATAATATTGTCGTTAGTGAAGGGGAAGTAATGCGCTATATTGATAAAATGAAAACGCGTAAATCACCGGGCCGGATTCCATACATCCCATACAACTAAAAGAATTAAAAGATAGCATTGTTGTGCCGCTAACAAAGATTTTTAATGCGTCTATTTCTGAGGGGTGCGTACCAGATAATTTCAAGTTAGCAAACGTAACACCTATCTTTAAGAAAGGCGATAAAGGTGCGGCGGGAAATTATAGGCCAATCAGTTTAACGTCTGTTGTAGGTAAGCTACTGGAATCAATAATTAGGGATCGTATAGTCGAACACTTAGAAGTGCATAATCTGGTTAGAAATACGCAGCACGGTTTTAGGCGAAACAAATCTTGCTTAACTAATCTTTTAGAATTTTTCCAAAGCGTGGTTGACGTTTACGATAGACATCGGGCGGTTGATGTAGTGTATTTAGATTTTCAAAAAGCGTTTGACACCGTGCCGCACAAAAGACTCATTGAAAAAACTAAGGCTCATGGAATCAGGGGTGTAGTAATAAATTGGCTAGAAGAGTGGTTGCGAGGTAGGAAACAGAGGGTGGTCGTTGATGGAGCGGAGTCGTGTTGGGCTAATGTAGCGAGTGGCGTTCCTCAGGGTTCTGTATTTGGCCCCTTGCTTTTTTTATATATATTAACGATTTAGATGTCGGCCTAGTCAGTACAGTTTCAAAGTTTGCGGATGACACGAAGCTGGGTGGTAGGGCGATTAATGACGAAGATAGAGGTAAAATTCAGGAAGATCTGAATAAAATCGTTGATTGGTCAGTCACATGGCAAATGAGATTTAACGTTGATAAGTGCAAAATTTTGCATATAGGTTCGCGTAACGGTAATTTTGCGTATAGTATGTCAGGGAAAGCTTTAACAAGCGTAGAGCAGGAAAAAGATTTAGGAGTTATAGTCACTGGTGATTTAAAAGTAGCGAAACAAAGTACAGCAGCGGTCAATAAGGCGAACAAAGTGTTAGGTTTTATAGCTCGAAATTTTGAGTACAAATCGCGCGATATTATAGTTCCTCTTTATAAATCATTAGTTAGACCCCATTTGGAGTACGCTGTCCAATTTTGAATCCGCATATGCGCAAAGATATAGACAAAATCGAAAGAGTTCAAAGACGAGCAACTAAGATGATTCCGTCTCTTAGGTCAAAGTCGTACGAGGATAGGTTTAAGGAGTTAAAATTGACTACTCTCGAGACTAGGAGGTTAAGGGGTGATCTAATCCAGGTTTTCAAAATTATGAATGGGTTTGATAACGTAGATAGAGATAGCTTTTTCGAAATATCTCAATATAATAGGACTAGAAATAACTGGTTTAAGTTGACAAGTAGAAGGTTCGAGACAGCAGTTGCGAAAAACTCTTTTACGCATAGAATAGTAAATACCTGGAATAGTTTGCCGGTAGAAGTAATTAGTAGCACGTCTATAAACATGTTTAAAAATCGATTAGACGCGCATGTTGATAGAAAGGGTATAGTTTAAGGTAGTAAAATTAAGGCTTTGTGGGGATAGATCCCACAGCTCAACACAAGTGTTGTGGGATATAGGGAGGCAGCGTCTTGGGTTAGGGGATACTCTCTGTCCTTACACACCCCATTTAAAGAGATTCCTCTGCCGAGCGGTGCCCCCCATAGTACTGTGATGTATTGAAAAACTCATGATCTTCACTTGCCCCACAAACACCTTTAAATGGGAGACCCATAATGGGTGCACACGCATTTCTACATTACTGTACAGTCTTTACAGCCACACATACACTTTTCCTCGTAAGTGGATATATTGTAATGTATATGGTTGTAAATACTATAGTACAACTGTAACACTAGAACTCGGTCATTATGACACAGCCACGGACATTGTAACGGGCTTAAACAAGAGTCTTGAAAAGTCGTACCTGACAGCCGATTTACTTTTTCAAGTCATAATGTTATAATGTTATAATGTTTCAGACCAACAAAGACCCTAGGATCCACTCATGGCTGGTCTACCTAACTGTGTTCGTAATCGTGTATTGTGTATGTCCTCCGTGGTGGCGGAGGGGACCTACAATTTTACGTGGGTTCCGAACCACAAGAACATAAGAAATTTATGTAAAAACTGCCGGTAAATTGGTAACGACCAATTTTTACGAAACTAAATAATTATCAATTTAAAACTAATTAATTATCGATTTAAAACTAAAGATAGAATCTCTGGATCCAGAGGATCAAATCATAATAGACTACTATCCACAAATGTTACACTCTATATCTATTTATAACGGACATGCAAATATATCAGATCCAAAGAATCCAGTCAATTTCATTACGGTATCCATCAAGTCACGGTCCATATCGATTGCGGACCAAGAGTAATGTACCCTACCGAACAGGACTGATCGCCTAGTGTTATCTAAGGTTATGCCTAATTTTTCACACTTTGCCACTTTCTGCAACTCCTTGCGGTAAAAGCCTCCTGCGATTTTCTCCTCATTGAAATCTTCAACGTAATACATCATTATCTCGCCTTTAGGTCTCATAGCACTAACTTTAAAAATCTCACGTGTCCATCCTTGCTCAAATTCCTTCTCGAATTTATTTCTCGAACGCGATAGCCTCACATAATTATTGAGTTTCAAACATGTAGAGTATGGCGGCGGTGTTTCGTCTCTTCTCACATCAGGCTCTGTGCGCGTACCTCTTTCTAAAATCTCATTAGGTGTTGTCCCAATCATGCGATGGTGTGAACGGTTGTAGGATGAGGCCAATGATTCCAGAATGTCTAGAAATCTGTATGTGTTTTTATGTGTAAAATAGCGATGTATGCGTTCCTTTATGGTACGTTGAACTCTTTCAGCTAAAGATGCCTTCTTTATAGAACTAGTGTAGTAGCTGATATTAAACTCTGTCAACATGTTCTGAAAAGCTCGGCCTATAAATTCTTAGTAGTATAGGCGCGTTTGGGTAGAGGAAGTTGGGGTGCTCTGAAATTCTGCCCCTGGAATGGCCCCCTGAAAGCCTAGCCTTCGTTATGAGGGGCCCCCCTTAATTAAGTTCCTAACCCATTTATGGGGTCTCACCGGCCTTAATGAAGGGCATTTGCCCCTTGAGGGACCCCTGCGGGGCCCCATCCTCTTTTAAAAAATTAAATTTAAAAAAAAAATTAAAAAATAAAATTTAAAAAAATAAATTTAAAAAAATTAAATTTTAAAAAATTAAATTTAAAAAAAGGATTCATCTTCACCTTCCTTAAAAAAAAAAGGAATCGTCTTCACCTTCAACAACAAAAAAAAAAAAGGGGTTCATCATAACTTTCTTTCACGAGAAAAATCCATCTGTCCTGTCGGGTTCTTTCATGAGACAAAAACAAACATTCGAGTACTTTTTGTTCCGACGTGTTCGCGGTCCCCATTAGTTTCATCTGCAGGGGAAGCAAACCTTCTGACAATAGCAATAAAAACTTAAAATAAATATATGAAAAAGGGTTTAATAGAGGTCACAAGATTATGCATCGACCTCAAAACATACAAACAATATATATTATTATAATCCAATACCATATTATCTCTTCAAATGTATTACCAATTTCCTATGTTAGCAATTGCGTACATCACAAAATACAAACTCAGATTAATTACGTTTTAAATCATTAACAATTTCTTTGTTTAATATTTGTATTATATGAAGTTAAATAAAAATTTTAAATATTTTAAATATATTAAATGTTATTTTCAATTATAGGGGTAACTTTTGCTTTTCTAATTAAAATTCATTTATTTTACACTAATATGAAATGAAGCGAAATGGAATGAATTGAAAAGGTTTATTGGCAGACTATAGTCCAAATGACAAATATTATTAAACTACATTACGCAGTTAAACTTACAATTAAGTTTTTAACCGGCAGACCTATTATTATTTAGCTTCAATTACCATCTTAAACAATATTATTTGTTTATCGTATATATATATATATATATATATATATATATGATAATCACTACACCATGGTCCTCACTCGATCAGAAGTCGTAATTCTCCTACATACGCGCAGAAACCAATGCCCCGAGGGGGGCACCTCCCGCATGCCGCACCTATATATACACATTTCAAGATCCCGGGTTCGATTCCCGGGTGGTTACCTCATTATTTCATTTGTTCGTTCTCCCTCCTCATCTTGCTAGAATGTTCTCCTATACAAGCGTCGTTCTTTACGTTAATTATACTGCGTGTTCTTTGCAGTTGAAATGTGTATATACACACACTATATATATATACTGTATATTTGATAAGTTTACTGATTCAATGTAAATAGCTGCATATTTCTTTCTTAAGTACGTTAGTTATATTCGGCATCTCATTTCACATTCTTGCCAGATTTTCCATGTTAGTTAATTAATAGTATTCAATTAAAACGTATGTAATTTTTCTAGTAATTTAACTGTAACGAGAAGTAGTTAATTGTTATTGTTACCAACTTTTGGCTATAAACTACACAGGTCTGCGAATGAGACATTTGTAAGAGCAGTTTTCTTACTAATAGTTGATTTTATATAAATCAAATACTCTGATTTCGAATAAGGCATGCATTTTCCTATCACGTAAGGAATTTCTGCAATCTGGAAGGGAGATGCAGTTACATAAATAAATATTATTTATTTCAATTTACATTAGGTATCTATTTCGTTTTGCTCTGCTAATTACAAATGCAAACAACTTTAAAGAGAAAGAAGGCTATTTAAATCAACCACATATACGTGTTTATCTAGACTGAGTTTTCTTGTGGTCTATGCAATGCACCTTTTCTTTTATGTAATAATTCTGTAGCACCCATTTCAACATCCAACAGTAAGCATTCGTCATGCTGACGTCTCACCTTCAATGATAACTCGTTAGTTTTAAACCAAAATTAATTTGAATCAGTTTTAATAAAAACTACTTACATATGTAATATGAAATCAAGGACGTAGCCAAAGCTTAAAAACAGACGAGGCGAAAACTGTATTTTGATATATAAAAATATAGTAAGTATATAAAATTAATGTTCTTAAAATCCTCAAAGATAATGCTTTAAGGCAGGAATGACGTCACAAAATTTGTCTCATTATATGGCTTTAAATTTGATTCATTACACGGTATTAAATTTGAAGCTTTTTTTAAAAAACTTGCTCACCTGGAGAAAAAGTCACGAATATCTGCTGATGCCGTTCTTTTCATTTTTCACCAATAAACAAATACTCAGGCAACAAAACATTGACAAGCAGATGGACATGTCTGTGCTTGCATTACAGAGTTACCAACTGAAACTTTCAGGAGCGCTAGACTTTTGCATAAAAAGCGCTAAAGAGCGCAGAATTTGTACAACTGTAGGTAAAATCGATTTTTTCTACTTAATAATTAATAATAATAATAATAAATTATTAATTATTTTATATATAATTTTATTAATTATAATTATAATTATTTATTATTAAAATAGTAATTAATAATATAATTTGTACGAGACATGTAAAATCTTATTTCTGCCAATTTCCTCAGATTTCCTTTGAAATTCATTTTCCTCACTGAGCCAAAATGTCCGTTAAGCCAGACGATGCGGCCGTCTCGTCTGCCTCAACGTGGTTACAGATATGGAAATATAACATTTTGTGAATTTCTGTACGTAATGTTGAAAACTAACATTATTTTAGGAACCATCGTGCAAAATTACTATACAGGTAATACATTATTTCGATCAACAAAAACATCTACTAGTCATTCATTATTATGCATTCACATTCAGGGATAGCTGCAGACATGCCTCCTTTTACAATGTTTCAAATGTAAATTTAATTTCAAAGCGTTTCATCATGTAACATTGGAGGATATATTTTAAATATTTTTCCTACTGCCGCTAATCCATTATTTTTGACGATTACCTATTTTAATTTTTCATTCATTTATAACGAATTTCATTATACGTGAATTTAAAACAGAAGCGTATTCATAACGCAGAATGTGTAGACGAAAACACGAAATAATATCTCTATAAAGTACACGTTTATTTTAAAATTATTGAAATATGCAAGATTGAAAATTGATCAATGATTATAGGATCATTAGTCTCATTTATAATAGTGCTGCACTAAATGCTGCAAAAGCCGTTTTCTACGAACATTACAATGCCGAAAACGGAGTTTTGACTAATGCGATGGATAGCCGCAAATTAGATATATTTGTTTAGGATCATTCTATAATTTTAAAACACTACTTGTAAGCAATTAGTTTCACTGATTAATATAATTTCTTTTCATTAGTTTACTAACCCCCATTTTCAACAACTTTCCGGAATTATACAAAAAGACAGGGATTGCGAAATTTCCCATAACGTTATATTACATTATAATACGTTTCAAAACGTCTGGAATATAAGTTGCCGGTAATACTCATCTGTACATTGAAGGAAGAGCCCTTAATTTATCGTTGCAAAGAAACATGACTGGATATATAAAAAGCATTCGTTTTTCTTATTAACAAACTATGAATTCTGTTGGTAACATTAAACAAATTGCACAATGAAATACACACCGAATTGAAATTATGGCGAAATACGGCAACTATCTATGCATTGCAACAGAGTGAGAAGCAACTATTTAAGTCCATACTCTATTCGTAGACTTCATTCTCCATGCAATTTTCGCAGCGGAAAGTTTGTTAACACTTCACCTCCTTTACCAGTTTGTGAGTATTTTAAACTTTTTAGCATGTTAAATGTTAAGCATTATTTTTTAATGATAGGCTTTGAGTGAAATTTCATTCTAGATGTTCGAATTCTTTCTGGTTCACGAATAATATATATATATATATTATGTTGCAGTTAGCAGTTATCTACAAAATATCGGACTACATTTAGACTAATAATTTGGCTATTGCATAATACTATAGTGCCATACTACCTAAAAAATTTTAGTCTCTCTTCAACAAAGAGTCGCTCGGAGTTTAGAAACGGTTTCATTTTATAGAGAAATTAAAGACTTTTAATGTTCTAACTCACACCACTTTCAATGATAATTTGAAAATATTTACAATAAACAAACTTCATTTCGTGCCTAATGTTTTAAATAAGCTGCAGATATTTTCTACAGTTAAATTATTACACTGTCAACCACCATTTGCCTTTGGTGAGTTTGCAAAAATAAAAGCCTGACCAAACTGTATGTTCGTCACAGTGTAATTTGAGGAATATTAGCTAAAAAGGTGCAAATTAACTGTATAAGGCAACAAAATAATTTTATATCTTGAAATTACATAGGAACAATCCTGAACTATCTATATATATATATATATACAGGGTGAGTCAAAAGTAGCGCCCGATTTCTGTCAGTTGATTGTTTGTTTGCCATTTGTATTACAGTGTACAAGAAGGTGGAAATAAATGAATGACATTTTTATCTAACCATTTATTCGGGGGAAAATTATTACGGAACTGTACCAAGCTGTTTTACTTGCAATTTTCAAAGTGCCCTTCCTCGTGATCGATGCACAATTGCAATTGCAAAAAACAGAAATCGGGCGCTACTTTTGACTCACCCTGTGTATATATATATATATATATATATATATATGATACACACCGACCGTGCATGGAACAAGGAACTCTTCTAGGATAATTAAATCCACTATAGTCCGAATAAGTAATATATATATATATATATATATTTATATATATATATATATATATATATATATATATATATATATATATGTGTGTGTATATGGGAAATAAGAGAACGAGACAGGCTAGTGCTGAAAAGATAAAAATAAGAATTGTAAATGAAAATGAAAAGGTTTATTGGTAGACTATAGACCATATGACAAATATTATTAATACAATGACAGTTCATATACTAAGGATAGAAATATATACATTTGATTAGAAATAATACTGTAATGTCGAAGTTAAGTGGAGCTGCAGACATACGTTTTCGTACCAAGAAGTCCAGAGCTTAGAGGGTAAATGGCAGGACTCGTGGATAACTTGGATGAGCGGGTTGGTTGATTTTTTAATTCTTTGCATTAGACTGTAGTCTTGTTATGTCCGGGAAGCTCGGGGCATTGCGGGTAGCAAGCATTTGCGAAGCTGTGCATCTCGGGGCTAATCTATGTAAGAGTCTAAAAGACCTGCTGTACAGCAAATTTAGGATTCTGCCAGATCCTTTTTTATAATTTACCCACAGTTGCTGTCCGTATATATTACAGCAGAAAGTACGAAAGAGAGTGTCTTTAGCTTCACTTGTACAGAATCGAGAGTTCCTTATGGTCATATTCGCTTTAGCACACAGACTTCGAGATTGTTTTCTTATAACCGAGTCATCACTCAAGGAGCTGGTAATAGTTTGACCCAAAAACTTAAACTCTTGTACTTTCTCAATTACTTCACCATTCGTTTTAAACATTATATCAGCTAGCTGATTACAGCTTTTAGGATTGAAATTGCATAATCTTAGTTTTGTAACGTTAAAAAGATTATCATGTTTCTGCGAATACACTTCGCAGACTTTTAGTAGCCGATCCATACCTTTAACAGAAGGACTTATTATCACCATATCATCGGCGTAAACTAAGTTATTTATCCTTGTGTTATCTATACAACAACCCACTGTTGTCTCATCAAGTGATGCAATTAATCCGTAAATATACACATTAAACAGCATAGGGGAGAGCAAGGAACCTTGTCTCACCCTGCAAAAGGTGGCAAAACACTCGGATAGTACACTGCCCCACCTAACAGTGAAAGATTGGTGGGAATACCAAAAATTTCAATAAATTTAATATGTATATGGGAACCTTCCTGTCTTCTAGTTTTGCAAATAAAATATTGCCCGCTCACCCTATCATATGCATTACTTATATCTAGGAAACAGCTATAAATATTTGAATTACTGTCAATGTATTTAGATATTGTTTCTTTAAATGCATAGATACACAGGTCAGTTGAGTGGGACCTTTTAAAGTCAAACTGATTAGGAGATATCCATACGAAGTCATTTAATCGTAGTAACAAGAGTTTTTTTAGTAGTTTCGAGAAGCAGCAAGCGATATAGCCAAATAATATCACCATCAAAGAATATTCTGTGTTAACTATATTACCATAACATATATGTAGTTTTCCGTGTCACAGTACTATATTGTTCCTTCATCCAATATTTCTAGGAAACGTTGGGTACCACAAACAATCAAGATATGGACGTCGATCAAAATTTACTTGACGCGAATGTACAACCTCGTGCAGTACCGAATCCAAGTCATCGATTATCCAATAACAGGGAAATGTAAGCATGCTTTACTTTAGTAATATACTAGCAAAAGGTCGGCGCTACGCGCCGATTTTGCTAGATCTGCGGTGCTTCGGCTGAATTGTGGGCCTACGGCGTATTTTATTTTGAACATCAGTAGCCCTTTATCTGGATATCATTCCTATTCCTCTCACCTTGGGCCTCAGCAATTGGGGTGCCTGCGGCCTTCCAGTTACTGGCAAACCAATTATTCATTCAATAAAACTACAGAAAACAACGCAGCCATGAAAATCTAAAGCTTCACAAATCTTAATAAAATGAGCTCGGATTTGAAGCCTAAGATTTTCATGACTGCGTTCATTTCTATAGTTTTATTGACCAAATAACTGAACCGACAGTAATTGGGGGCCCTGCGGCCCGCCAAATCATAGTTTTCATTGTTTCGAGTGCATCAATAATATTGTTATAGTGTTCCATTAGTTGTGATAAGCATGATCTTCCTGACCGGAATCGATGTTGGTTATCATTTTTTTTTCTGAGTTTCCCCATTAACCCACCCCCTCCCCCCATTACCCCACCCCTCTCCCCAATACCTCCTCCCCAACCCCTCTCCCCCATTTACCCCCACCCTTCCCCCATTACCCCCAAGGGGGGAAGGGGGCTGGCACCTTGCAAGGGATTTACTTTAATTTTTTTTTGGTTACATATATATATCGCATCTATTTTTCTGAGTTTCCCCATTAACCCCACCCCCTCCCCCATTACCCCACCCCTCCCCCATTTTGTGCCAAAATTATGATTAAAAATGAAGAAATGGGAAGAACTGTACCCCTAAAAGGGGGCGAAAGATTTATATTAGGGAATTTTTTTTTAGCATGGGCACTGCACAATAAAAAGACGCATCGAATGGTGAAAACCGCATTGTTCTACACCAAGTAGCGACCTGTAGGTGTGCGCAAAAAAACTGTTACATATATATATATATATAGGCTTCATTTCTGAAATAGTATATTAGATATACACACACACACACACACACACACACACATATATATATATATATATATATATATATATATATATATATATATATGTCGGATGCAGTGGTTAACAACAACTTGTAAGAACGATCAACGCATGTAGGATTCTAAAAGTACATTTATACACATCACGCATGTCCGATGTTCCGTAAATATTTGTGCAGGTTTGAAGGAGAGCAGCTTTAGTTCTATACAAACTTCTTATACACAGCTAGTTACGCAAAGAGCTGGTGCTGGCTCGTCCATATACATTTAAATTCTTGTACATATTCAGTGTTTCATTTCTTATTTTGGGTCTGATATTGGAAGAATGACCAGAGTTACCCTTACAGAGATGCATGTCCTTAACCTTGCAACATTGAAAGAACACTACGGTTCAGTAAGCGTAACTCGTCAGCTTTCAGGAGACGCATTAAGTCTTTAACAGAAGGAACTGATAGCCTTGTATTAGAGCCCTAGTCCAAAACGTCCATATTCACATCATGTATACTACATTCATCGCATGATTCAGTCACAGATCGCTGGTCGGCAGTATGGGCATCAAACTCCGCAGGAGTTTCCAAAACCCTAATACATCACATCAACGTTGCCTAGTCATAAAAGGTTGACAGATAATATAATATATAAAATTATATATATATATATAAATAATTATATATATATATATATATTATATATATATATATATATTATATATATATAATTATATATATTGAAAAAACAAACATCCTTCAAGGTTTAATAGTACCAACGTTTCGGAATGCACTAATTCCATCTTCAGGGCTAAAACAATAAAATGTTCCTCCATCTCCTCCTCCCCCCTCTGACTTTACCATGTCTGAAATTAGAATCGCTTTTATTGTTTTAGCCCTGAAGATGGAATTAGTGCATTCCGAAACGTTGGTACTATTAAACCTTGAAGGATGTTTGTTTTTTCTCTGGTGTTCCTGTTTATTATATATATATATATATATATATATATATATATATATATATATATATATATATATATATACAGGGTGGGCCGAAAGTCTGGATCCATAGGAAAATATTTATTTTAATACATGAATTACAACAAATGGTAAATACTTAAAATGAATATCAACTTTAACTCGTAAATGCATATCCGTGATACTGTACAGTGGTTCGTACTCCAGTATAAACAACAAATTATAACAAATGCTCAAATTGGCGGCCTCTGACATCGAGACACTTAGGGATGGAATTTATGATTTTTAATAATTCTTCGAATTGACGTTCTCGAGATGCGTGTTTCATTTGATAATCTTCTTGTTGACTTTACTGGACTATTCGTTAAAGTTTCACATACCATTGCAGAGGTATTTTCATCAGTTGCAGTTTTTGGACGACCAGAACGCCGTCGATCATGTACACTTCCTGTTTCTTTGAAACGTTTAAACAACTTGCCAACAGTCGCATGTGTTACTGGATGCTTATCAGGATGATTTCTATTGAATTCGGTAGCAACTTCTCTGTGTAGCGCCCTGTCTTGCGTACATGAGCACAAGTTCTACCCGGTCTTCTGTTGTTAGATTCGAAGCCATTTCTGGGCTGAAATAAAAAAGTATTTGAGTATTTATACTGGAGTACGAACTACTGTACAGTATCACGGATACGCATTTACGAGTTAAAGTTGATATTCATTTTAAGTATTTACCATTTGTTGTAATTTATGTATTAAAATAAATATTTTCCTATGGATCCAGACTTTCGACCCACCCTGTATATAATTATTTATATATATATATGTAGACACACACACACATATATATATATATATATATATAGTCATTTTAACATCCTGCTACCACCTAGTCGAGATGTTCATGTTCCTCAATCTGACTCATAAACTTCTACAACAATCGTGGTCTTTTTTCAAATTTTCAATCTGCTGAACACTACATCTCCTCCTCCAAACCTCATCCCTCACTGAAGTTCAGGTTCCTGCGATGACAGCCAGCAACATCAGTTCTATAACCTCTTACATTCACTATACTCAGATTCATTCCAAAGGTGGATGATGCGTATATGTACGCAATGACCTAACTTGTTCACGTATTCCCGAACCCCGAATTATATACCTTCTGACTATGGCATACAATTCATTATCAAACTAAATACACCTGCGCTGTTTCCCTTTCTCTTAATTCTACTGCCTATCTAAATTTCTTTAACTACCGTACTTTCAAAGTGGAATACATTCTATTACGCTCTCTATTGCTGAAATTTTCATTTTAGGAGATTTCAATGTTTACCAATACCTTTGGCTTTCCTGAACGACCATGAGCTAATTGTTCTATTTCATCACACTCTTTCAGGCATCTAGCTAAGAACCTCTTCAACAACTCTATCTCCTCTTCTTTCCCTCCTCTATTCCTCCCGACGGCTCAGCAGCCGTATCTTCTGATAAAGCTAAACTCTTCGCTCAAACTTTCGTTTCCACCTCAACCATGGATGATTCCGATGCTGTTCCTCCATCTCCTCCTCCCTCTGACTTTACCATGTCTGAAATTAGAATCGCTTCCAAAAATGTTCTTTCTGTCCCATCTGGGGACCATCTCTTGGACGGTGTATGGACCTGATGGGGCTCCTCCTGTTATTCTTGCGCATCAATGCCAACATCCCGACAGGCAAACGCCTACGTTTTTGCTTATCATCTTGTACTTTACCTCCCTGCTAAAAGTTTGCTTTCATTCAACCTGTCCCAGGAGGGCTAACCGCCCTAAACCCTTCAGTCAAAATGTTTTGATTTCTTGCCTATCTAAAATTTTTTTAAACTAACCTTAATAGGAAGAATCTTAACCACCTCTCTTCTCACAATATTCTTTCATATCGTCAGTACGGGGACCCAATGGTAATTCTAACGATGATCTTGCATATCGCCCTGAATCATGGTCTTCCTCCTTTCAGGATTTCAGTGAAACTCCTGCTATTGCGCTAGACATATCGAAAACTTTTAATAGATTGTAGTACAAATTTCTAATATCCAAATTGCTAACCTGTGGATTTTATCCTACTATCTATGTCTTCACCTCTAATTCTCCCTCTAGCCACCCTATAGCAGCGATTGTAGATGGCCTCTATTCTTCTCCTAACGCTATCAACAGATGTGCTCCTCAGGGACTCTGCTTTGTCGGCCAATCTTTTCCTTTTATTTATTAATGATTTTTAATTCGCCCTTCCTATCCTATTCGATCCTATACCAATGGCCCCACACTTTACTTCTCAGCCCGCTCCCCAGAGCTTCCTTCTCAACAGTCGCACTATGATCCGTGTAGGACGACTATGGAGCACCTGACTTCTGGACTTTCTGTTATCTCTGATTGGGTCAGAGAATACATTGCAACTTTCACTGGTTCAAAATTCGGTTCCTCCGTCTATCTACTCGTCACATTCTTCAACAGGATTATAACCTTGTCTTCAACAATATAAACCTCAGTCTTTTCCCTTCACTTATCAACCCGACATTTCCTTTCTCGCGATCTTTCCTGTAAGATCGCATATACTATCTTTCCAAAACATCTTCTAAGGGGCTAGGCGCAATGTACTGCCTTACAGTTTCTTAGCCCCCGCTCAGTTGGTGCCTCTGTGCAGGACCTTATCCGTCTCTGTATGGAATACGTTTGGAGGGCTTTTCGTGGGCAATCGCCGAAGGCTCCTCCTTCCTGCATAAAAACAAAACAAAACAAAAAAGAGTATTTTTAAGCACTTACCCACATGAATGTAATTCTTGCCTCATATTATGGATTCATCACCTTTACACATAAATACTTCAGCAGCACGGTGCTGGGTTTAATACCTTTGCTTTACTCCATAGGCTTACCTATATTCCTCAAACTCTTGAAGCAGTTTGGATGTTTCTTGATAAAAATATCTTAACTAGTCAAAATGATTTGAAGGTATAATACATTTTGGGGAAAAAAAAAAAATTATATATATATTATATATATAAGAACATGTACAGAATTTGAAAATGATGCAACTTTTTTATCAATGAATCTACAGGCCTTAATAAATCTACTAAGCATAAACATAGCTCTGATAAACCTTGTGGAGATACTTATAATACATGTTGATAGCTTTGTAAACTTGATTTTTCTAGAGAATCTAACTATTGTGTAGTTTGTTTTTAAGAAGCTCGTATTCAGCAATTTTCTCTTCTTTTCCAGGGCATCGTGTGACGAGTCGTTTAAAAGATCCCGAAATGGGATCGAAAGAATAAACAGGGGCCCTTTGACTCTACTATTGAGGTAACTCCTCAAGCAACCATCCAAGACCTCTACACCTCCGCAGGAATTAAAAGATCTAGGCATGTTGAAGATCAATCTCCTGCCACATGCGGTATGGAAGCTAAACGAACAAGGTACAGCATATCGTTCAGCTCTGAGGACAAATATCCGTTGCCGACAAACTCATTGTCGGGGGAGCCAAATGAACAATGTCCTGAAAACCTCTAGCCTTACACGTCACCTGCAACATTCCAAGCCCCTTCAAGAGCTACCGCTAGCCATACAGAGAGAATGATCTATCATTCAACCAACGGTGTATCTCTTACCTTAATGCAAAATGCGAGTAATACCCATACACTTTCTAGAAGTCGCTACAACGTCAGAATTGACCCCCGAGTCGCATATTCGAAGGGCTTCGAACAAGAACTCTCCAGCGTAGTTCGGTGTGTCATCGCATATGCTCTTCAGAACAATAATGATCGGGAGACCTGAGTAAGGTTGGCATTTGGGATTGAGCCAAATAGCGGGGATAGCGATCAGTTCTGGATAGTAATACCTTACAGAAACCTGGTGGCAGAAGATGTTGACTACATCCTTTCGCGTTTTGCAGAAGCCTCTTAAAGTGGATCAAAGTTTAGCCTGAAGAGTTTCACGGTTGAAATTGACCACGTGTTCCGTGTTGTGGGTCATAGTGCCACACCTTATACTCTTAACTTCAATTGTCAGGCTATTTATAGACGGCATATAAAGGTCAATCGTGGTTGCGGCTTTATAGCAGTGGTCTTAGCACGTATGTTTACTGTACTAAACACACGGGCCCAAAAAATTTGGTTGCCTACGGTAGCGGAGCATGCCCGTAAACTAGCTGTAGACTGTAAACTTGAGTTTGACTGTAATATGGGTCCTGAAGAGTTGACGAAGGTAGAAGAACAAATGAAAGTTAGGATTTTCGTGTTTGGCGTGGATCAAGATGGTAGAACAACGTATGTTTTTAAAAGCAGTGTGAGAGATCGTACAAGGCCCCTACTTGTTTTAGGGATGGTGGGAACAACTTACCTTCCTATTAGACGCATCAGAGATCTTTACGTAAACTATGATAAAAGTCGAAAATATGGACGATAGCACGATTTGTGCAAGGGCTGTCTCGAGTTTACGAATGATCTGTTGAAACATTGTAAGGAATGCCACATGGTATGTGTGCAGTGTAAAAGCCCCAAATGCGAAAGTCGTATAGTTGACGCTGAGAAGCGCGATTGTAATGTATGTAAGCGCATGTTTTTCAATAACATCTGTTTTGATCACCATAAATCGAATGGCACGTGCAGGAAAATGAGGATTTGTGAGTGTGGTATGTTTCACACAATGGATAATTGGGTGGAATTTCAAGCATAAATGTGATGAAATTCACTGTTCTACATGCCATGAGAAATATAAGGCGGTTGGGGTAAAACATGTATGTTATATGAAAGATGCTAAGCCTAAAAATAGACATTGTATAACTATGTATTACGATATAGAAACATATACGAATGCTGAGACCAAAGAGGTTATCCCGCATCTACTTGTAAGCCAGACTATCTGTGATGAGTGCATGGAAGTCGAGTGTGATGAGTGTCACAAATGTGGTAAACGGACAACCATTTTTAAGGTGTCTGCAGGAGATTCTCCTGTGAAACTCTTTGTGTCCTATATTGTCAAGCTAGCGGACAAGTTCACAAAACCGACTCTGTATATTCTCGCCCATAACGGGGCAAAATTTGACACACAGTTCCTTTATAAGGAGTTGCTTGAGCACGAGTCATCTGAGATATTTACAGGTGATCCCTTGAAAAGAGGAAACAAACTTATACAAATGCAAATAAGAGGTAATGTACAGTTTAAAGATATTTTATTATTCACGCCTTGTAAATTAGCAAAGCTACCCAAGGTGATGGGGGTAGCAGCTGAAGTATCAAAAGGTTACTTCCCTTACACATTCCTCACTAGCGAGACTTTAAACTATGTAGGTCTACCTCCACCCAAACATTATTTTAACTATGAGTGTATGAGTGCAGATGAACGTGAAGACTTTGATCGATACTACAACAGTTTTAATGAAGATAATCCTTATAACATAGCTGATGAATGTGAGCGTTATTGCGTGAATGATGTACGCGTGCTTAGAGTATGTTTCCAGGCCTTTCGAAGGATGTACATATGTCGTTTCAAATGCGATCCGTTGCAAGCCGCAACCACCATCGCCTCATTATGCAGTGTTCAAGAATAACTTCATGCCTAAAGATACCTTAGCCATTATTCACAGAACAATCCCCGCAGTTATGGGCACAAGGCTATTTACTGGCTCATACACCTACAACAGCAGACAGGTGTATACATAAAGCACGCTCGCAACACGGGGGAAGTACCCATTAAGATCAATGGCCGTGTTTTTTGGGTGGATGGTCTAAGCGAAAACCTTGCTACTGGTGAGAAGACTGTGTACTCCTTTAACGGTTGCTGGTGGCATGGTTGCCCCCGTCCTGAGTGTGGAATCGCAGGAGATATCCACGGTAGATCTCCTGACGACTGTCTTGCGTGGACGCGCGCCCGCGATCAACTTATAGGCTCCCAGTTTACTCACAAAGTCTTGTGGGAGCATGAGTATGATGCAAGGATGGAAACAGATGCCCTGTACCGCGAGGAAATAAGAGCCATCAAGCGTTCAATGGTGGTAGACCCCCTCAAATGCGGTGATAGCTTGTTCGGCGGGCGTACAAACCCCTTCAAGCTATACTTTCCACCTACGGAGGGTGTGAAGATCCATTACTACGATTTCTGTTCTTTATACCCCTACGTGATGAAGAACAATCCGTACCCCGTAGGTGCACCTGAAAAACTAGTGGGGCCCGCCATGCCAACCATCGAGGAGTTTTCGGCCAACTTGAATGACCTCTACTTTGGACTCTCTTTCGTAGACGTGCTCCCCCCTCGCGATTTATGGATGCCTATCTTGCCTGTTGTTATAGGCCACAAACTCATGTTTCCCCTGTGTGTGAAGTGTGCAGAAGAGAACAATGGCGATTGTGAACATACACCCCACCAGCGCAAGATCAGAGGTGTATACACAAGCCCTGAACTGGACCTAGCCGTTCGCCATGGGTATAGAATAATGAAGATATATGAGGTGTGGAGGTTTCAGAAGCTACCCAACCTTTTCAAACCGTATATAAACGCATTTTTGAAAGATAAGGTCGAAGCATCAGGCTACCCTCGAGGGGTTGATACCGAAGATGAAAAGTCGGCCTATATACAGCGTTACCGTGACCGTGAAGGGATACAGCTTGATCGTACCCAAATTGTAAAGAACCCAGGCAAGCGCTTTAGTGCAAAGTTGTGCCTAAACAGTCTTTGGGGAAAATTTGCGCAGAATACGGCAAAGGGAACGTTCATTTGGCGCAAAGTTATAGTGAAGTTTGGGATTACGCCAACGCGCCCGATAAAGAGGTCATGGAAATCGTGAATGTAGGTAATACTTATATAATAAGGTACAACCGAACCGAATTGGCCACAGATACCTCAAGGGTTACAAACATACCTGTAGCCAGCTTCACAACGGCATACGCACGTATCAAACTTTGGGGCCTATTGCATTCTCTTGGACGGAGGGTATTGTACGCTGATACAGATAGTGTGATATTCACAGAGAGGGAGGGTGAATACATGCCCGCTATTGGGGAGTTCCTCGGTGAGCTAACTGACGAGATCAAGGATGAGTATGGAGACATCGCATACGCCGACTCTTTTGTCTCAACAGGACCAAAAACTACGGGGTACGGGTGAGGATAGGGGATGATACGAAGTATATCGTCAAGGCGAAGGGTATCACGCTTAACCATGCGAATCGGCGGGTCGTTAACTTTGACTCGATGAAGGAACTAGTGAGCTTGGAAGATGATGAGGGTGACCGCCCGCCCCACCTGGTTGTGGGAACTCACAACTTCAGAGCACAGAAATTAGGGGGTGTGAAGGAGCTTAGGGGTACAAAAGTGTGCCGTAACACCTATAGGAAACGTTACCAGGTACCTGGTACCTATGATACCGTGCCCTTTGGGTACTGTATCGACTAGATGCTTACCTTGTAATGCTTACCCGTATTTAAACTATGTATGTGCCTGTTACACCTTTTTATTATATGTTCTTTGCACCACTGTTTGCCATGCATGTTTAACCATTTTCTGTGTATAGTATTTGTACTGATAATAAATTTCTTGTTTTGTATTAGATTGCTTTTCATTCTAACAACCTTCATTATATTAGTTATGGGAAATAAAAGTTGTATATTTACACACCTGTCATTAATAATGCACGGTATTTTTCTCCACAGCTTATTAATGACGTAAACTTAGTCTCAGTAATATCCTTTGTGTGCCAGCGAATCCACATGGCACCATCAACAAAAAGTATATGTATTTTCCTCAGACTAGATTCAATGGTGGTTTATGGCAACTGAGTAAAAAAATTAATTGTATAGTAACATCTGGTAGTTTTGGACATTGCCCTGAACATTTAGAACCCAAAAAGAGGTGCAGAAACTATATGAAGGGGTACTCTCGTCTATAATGCAGAAAGTGTGATACCCCATTACGTTTAACAAAAGCCAAAACTACCTTAATGAATCAAAGCACTATGGTCCACCCTTGTGTTTAGCAAAGGCCAAATATTATTATTTGTTCCTTTCAAAGTACCAAAGTTGTGTTAGTGTCTCTTATTACATGATATCATCAATGGAGCCATATAACTTCTAGTGTAATTAATTATTTCTAAGCAAAGTTTCGTTTCCATACCTATTTTAACATGTTTAATTGTTAAAATCGTTTCTTAGTTCGAAACAATAATTTGGGATAGAAAGGGTTCATATTGCAGACACCATCGTCGATCTGTGCAATACATATCATTCAAATAAGTACCTACAGATCCATATAGGCGCATGATGTTTTCTACAGTCGGTAGTAATGACGCTAAGACATCCAATATTATTTCAAGACATTTTATAATCAAGTTTTAATCTTCCTGCAAGCGTTTGAAGACCTTGTTAAGTATACATTCGCCTAGTATGAAAAGTTTAAATATGCCTACATGAATAAGATGGTTGCTTATCTTCTCATAGTCAAATTTCAGTTGAAGCCTATACATGTGCCGATGTGTCGCGTGTTGAAATCTTCTAGCTCATTACAATATCGCTATTTTACTGAAGTTATTGCACAAACGAAAACAAATGATAAGAATATCTGAATGTAATATAACAACGGATACAAAAGGCTACAAAGAACGACTTATACGATAATGTTTGTTTCGGAAGCTCTGGTAAAAGATGTACGAAAATTAAGAATGTAAATGAAAGTTTTAAAGCATAGCATAGGAGAGAGATTGGGAAGAAATAGAGAACTTTAAAGATAAAGTGAAAATTTAAGAGTAAAGAGACCTGGTTCCGAGTGAAATTCAACAATACTCTTATGGTATAAATGTTTTCCAAAGGAGATTTAAGACAAAATAAACACTGGCCTTTTTAAAAGGTTCCCATTGAATTACTTTGAAGTATGTTAATGACATTCCAGCCCCACAAATTAACTATATGCTTGAATGACATACGTTTAGTTTCATCAGAATTAAAATGCTTACCCACTAATTTGAGACCAATATTCTGAGTGCATCCTACATTTCTACAATCAAATTGTTTTTAGGTTTCATGATTGTCAAGCATTAAATGTTCATAGGTAAACAGTTTTTAAAACATGAACTATAGATGATGTGAAAACCTAGTGAAGATGCTCTCCTAGATTATCTTAAGCGATGCTTCGGTCAGAACAACTAATCTTTTGCGCATATTGCGTTCATTGTTCTTTATGTTTTTTACCCCTTTATTGCGTATTTCTCTGTGATACATGAACTATATATTTGTCGTGGATAAAACACGGTGGTAGGAAGCCTCAGTAAATATGTAAATAATCTGTTGCGGAACTCGATACTATTTTAATTGGTGGTACGGCTATTAACGTTATATATATATATATGTTAACCCCCCTTTTATGGCCCTGAGTCGGTTCGGAATCGACGGGGGGTTCTGGTTACGGAGGCAAGCAACGGATATTTCTTCTATATACTTTTCTTCTATAACTTTCTAATTCTTTTCTCTCGCTTTATGGGGTCGACACTCTGTTAATTCTTTTCTTTCAATAATACTCTGATACTTCTACTTTACTGACTAAATTCCTCTGAAGATAGCCCAACTCGAGGGGGAAAATAAAAAGTTTCGCTTGCTGTGATTTACTTCTTAAAAATTTACAGTTAGTGCTCTGAATTTACAGGGATAGAGGTTCGACCTCTTTCGACCATAGCTCAGGCCGGAATCTAAAAATATTAAGGGGCAAGGGGCCTCTGCCCCCTCCTCGCAGCAAGGCTGCTAACAAGGGAGGCTCGTAATGAAGTGCTATAATGAAGTGACTTAATCAAGAAGTCTAATGAAGAAGTGCTGTAATTTTACAAGTACATGTATAATATAAACTTAAATGTTTTGGGGGAGGACAGTTGAAGGTTAAATTTCCCCCCTTTTTAAACACATGATCAGATGTTTTGAAAGATTTCAACTAAAAATAATAAAAAAATAAAAATAAAAACTAATTTGTATTTTTCGCCGAGTCTACATTTATGAAGGCGATATCATTTCGTAATAGTACACATAAGTACAAATTAAGTACACGACTGAGTACGTATTAATTTTGGTTCATTACAATTACGATTACAATTATGGATTACTTCACATTCGCTTATGATTGTCCATTACAGTTCTATTAAAGTACATTACGTTATATTAAATTAAAGTATTACAGTTAATTACAATTAAACAGTTACTATAACTTTGTTTTGTTTTTTTACAGTGTTTCATATTAATAGACAATTTAGATGTTCGAAATATAATACAAAGTACATGGCACATACGAGATAATTTATTTACGAAATAATATGCTATAATATGTTATGAATTTGAAATCAGAACGAACGGAGGTATTTTATCTTTGAGGCGCTCGAATCTGCCAGTCAGCGGAATTCGATCACTTAACCTCAGCATTTTTTAATATCTTGAGGGGTGAACGCACTTGGAAAAAAAAAAAAAAAAAAAAGCAATACGAGAACGTATTTGAGCGTTTTCGAACGAATACCTAAAGTTTCGCGCTTCACAAATTGACACGAGTAAAAAATGAATATTTAATAAAATTTATATAAGATAATGATCAAGATAAGATATGGACGTATGGGGGCGGGAGATATGGTCGAATAATAGTTATATTTATACTACATAACATATAAATAATGACTTCTATAGAGTGTTTCGTCCTTAGTATGATGTTAAAGAATTTTCATACATTGAATACTAGATATATGATGAAGGGAAAATGTGACGTCATAGTTATTGAATTTTTACGTATAGTACAAATCATTATTAGGAAGATTTACAAGAACGAATTAGAGACAAAGAGTGGGTAGTAATGACTAAGAAGTACAACTACGGGTTCCAATCCTGTTACATGCAATGTGTATGCATAATCTAGGGTCGAGGGTGAGATGCAAGACAATTCATAATTAATTATAATAACTTCTATAACAAATGGAAAATGGATACGACTAAACCATAGATATGGTAGATCGTAGGGTTGTGACACGAACAAAAATAGGAAGCTACAAGTAAAATTATTATCCAAACTCGCGTTAAGCGATTTTGGTTCTTATGTAAAAATGGACATTCGAACATAAAAACTATACGAACATAAGTACTGCATGAAGACAATGAATCCATATAATGATGGTGTAGGAATTGTTCATTGTTCACTTTTTACAGTATATATATATATATATATATATATATATATATATATATATATATATACACACACAGAATATCAGTCGGGTGTGTGAGAATGTTTGATCCCCCTGCAGATAAAACTAACGAGGACCGCGAACACGTCGGAACAAAAAGTACTCGAATGTTTGTTTGTTTTTGTCTCATGAAAGAACCCCACAGGACAGATGAATTTTTCTCTTGAAAGGTTATGATGAACCCCTTTTTTTTTTAAGGAATGTGAAGACGAATCCTTTTTTTTTTTTTTGAAGGAAGGTGAAGACGAATCCTTTTTTAAATTTAATTTTTTTAAATTTATTTTTTTTAAATTTAATTTTTAAATTTTTTTTTTTAATTTAATTTTTTAAAGGAGGATGGGGCCCCGCAGGGGTCCCTCAAGGGGAAAATGTCCTTCATTAAGGCCGGTGAGACCCCATAAATGGGTTAGGAACTTAAGTAAGGGGGGGGCCCCCTCATAACGAAGGCTAGGCCTTCAGGGGGCCCCTCCATGGGGCATAATTTCAGAGCACCCCAACTTCCTCTACCTAAACGCGCCCATACTACTATTCTTTCCACATATCCGTACAGAAATAGCGAGGAACCCTGTTTTCTTTCAACATCAACGTTTTGGTGGCTTTAGTAACTGTTTCAGGCGATTTATTTTTCACAGGAATTAGCCACAGATATCTGGAGAATACATCTATTATGAATAGGATGTAGCAGTAACCATCGTTATACACTGAATATCTTTGCATGTCTGTTAAATCTGCTTGCCAAATAGAGTCAATCGAAGCAGCTGTTGTCTTGGCTGTTTTAAACCTTTTTCTCACAGGCTTATGAAGTGTATAAGCGTCCTGCTCTCGCAAAAACCTCTCAACATCTTTTTTCCCTACTCCATCATTGTAAACACTTCTGTACAGTCTATCTACGCCTCCGTAGGAGGCTGGGCTAGAAATGTCATAATAATGTCTTCTTAATATGTTAGCTATGTGCGTATTTTAGAGGCACGTGGGTAGGGTTGACCGTTGTTTAACCTCTTCTTTCTCCTCTTCAGAGGTGTTACCGCCGGGGGTGATGGCATTTTCAATTGTGGCACGTGCGATGCATGTTCCAAGTTTTTTAACCTATTCAGATTTCCTATCATTGCTTTGGGGATATTTATATGTTGTAGTCTTGCTTTAATATGCTTCCAGTTTCTCCCACGTATACGTGGGAGAAACTGGAAGAAATATTGAAACCCGTATTAAAGAACACAAATATGCCTTCAGAAGTTGTAATACTAATAATGCCATTTTTTATCACGCCAGCCAAAATAATCATGCTATAGATTGGGAATCAAGTAAGGTACTTTATAAATGTAATAATTATGTCAAAAGAAAAATAATAGAATCTGTGTGTATAGAAAAAGTAGATAATTTTAATTTGTGCGAAGGTACTTATAAGTTAGACCCTTTAATGAGATTCTTGGTCAAAAAATCCCTTACGGAGTCGTGGGAACGTGTTCGAACCTAAGTGTGAATTTCTTAAATGTCTCTGGATTGGAATGTTTCCTTACTCGCCTTTAGTAAATGTAATAATGGAAGTAATAAATTGTGGAAATAAATATAAATGCAACAGATGTAATAATAAAGGTAATATTATAAATTTAATAATTAGGGTAAAGGTAATAATAATAAATGTTAAAAAAAATGTAAATGTAATAATAAATGCAGTAATTATGTCAAAATATTAGAATCTGTATGTATAGAACAAGAAGATAGTTTTAATTTGTGGGAATGTACTTATAAGCGGACCCTGTAATAAAATGCCCTTCCAGTGTCGGGAGAACGGTATCTAACCTAGGTGCGAATTTCTCAATGGTCGCTGGATTGTTTCCTAATCGGCTTTTTTCATTCGTTTTTCGGTTTATAAGTTCTGCATAGTAAACAATAATGTAAATACCCCAATTTGTGACACATCTCTACGTTGCGCGAATAAGACTAGATATTTTATATTTAACGACACATCGTGCATGTACCTATTTTTGAAAGATAGATTCTGATTGATGAAGAACACGCTTATGTTAAGATGGTGGGAGAATACTGTAAATGTCTCAGCAAACGTTTTATACATCTCCAACATGAGATCGTCAATTACAATGACTGTTTGTTCATTTCCCCTTAACGAATTAACGTCATATACACCGTTGTGGAACAAAATATCATCTTGGTACTCGTTGAACACTGATTGATACGTCGAATAGCACCATATAACTTTATGCACAAATTTTGAGAACATCTCTCCCTTTCCTTTAATGATGTTAAGCATAAACACAGTTTTACCACATCCTGTAGGGCCAGATATAATACATGTGGATGGGCTCGTGAACCTGAATTTTTCTACAGAATCCATTTCTAACACGTCACACTCCTAAGTGGGTCATTTACAAAATATAATAAATATTTAAGTGATTATCCTTATATTCTACAGTCTTGTTTTTCTCTTCTCCCACAGAACCGTGAATGACGACGAGGTACAGCATCCCATCATCAATATTACAGATGACCCCGACGACAGTGTAGTTATTGTCACAGACTCCATCCTCGCTGCCGACTCCACACCAACGATACCTGTAGCACGCGACAATTCAAAGCGGAAGCATGATGAAGAACACTCCACGTCAGTATAAAGCGTCGGTTGTTAGACCCCCAGTAATAGAGCCCCAACCCTCTACGTCTTACGGCACAACCCCCACAATAGTACTGGGTGATCCAGATAAATGGGACCCATAAAAAAAAGCCAAATATTCTTAATATTTAATTCCTTTCATAAAAACTATATATCATTCGAAAGAGTAGAGTTACAAATTTATTATGAAATATTTACTTTTTAAAAATGACTCCTTTCAAAGGTGCTCCATTAGTTGCCAAGCATTCCAGTGTTCTCGCTTGTAAGTTCTGCATCACTTTTGCAAGAGTGTGCGGTGGTATGGCCTGTATCTCATTTGTGATGGCGGCCTTCAATTCTTGCAAGGTCGTTGGGTTATTTCTGTAGACCCTACTCTTTAAATATCCCCAGAGATAATAATCTAAGGGAGAAAAATCCGGAGACCTTGCGGGCCATTCAACGTCTCCAAATCTTGAGATTAACTCGCCTGGAAACGTTTGACGCAAAACTGCCATGCAGTTCCTCGTGGTATGGCAGGTAGCTCCGTCTTGTTGGAACCAGTGGTTTTCTAGACAAAGATCTCTTAATTTAGGAATAAGGAAATCGGTCAACATTTTTTCGTAGCGATCACCATTTACAGTGACCGTGTTTCCGGTGGAATCTTCGAAAAAGTACGGCCCTATGATCTGAGATGCAGTAAGACCACACCAAACAGTTACACGCTGACTATGCAACGGGACTTCGGTAATATTCAATGGATTTTCTGTTGCCCAGAAACGACAATTTTGTTTGTTTACAGTTCCATTCAAGTGAAAATGGGCTTCGTCTGACATAATCAAAGTTGCTAGAAAATTGGTGGTGTCATTTACCTTCTGTTGGATCCATTGAGAGAATTGTCGTCTTCGTGCGAAATCTCCATCGTTTAGTTGTTGCAATGTTTGAATTTTATATGGAAAGAGCATTAAATTTTTCTTGAATATACGGTGTGTTGTTCCATATCCAACTCCTAACAGCTGAGAAGCACGTCTGATGCTTATGATAGGATTATCCTGTACAATTTCATGAGTTCTGTTAATGATCTCGTCTAGCCTTGCTGTGCGCACTCTTCCAGTTGGTTTTCTTTTTCCAATGCTGCCAGTTAGGGAAAAATTTCTGACACACCGACTGATTACTTTCTTAGAAGGTGATTTTGACATCTGAAAATTTGTCTTGAAAGATCTTTGAGCTGAAACTACACTTCTTCCATGCTCATAATATTGCTCAGTTATGAAACGCAGCTGTTCCACAGTCCATGCAGTCATCTTGAAAGGATAGTTTTAACTAACACTTTTATTTTGTTTTTTATCTTGTCTTGTATTGTCAAAACCTATACAATCCTGTACAAACTTGTAACTATCCTCTTTCGAATGATGCGTATGATTTTATAAAAGGACTTATACTTTAAGAGTTACAGGGGTTTCTTTTGGGTCCCATTTCTCTGGATCACCCTTTACCTTCTTCAAATATGCCCCCTTATTCCTGTTCAATTCCGGGTACATCCTCCACATCAGCAGCAGCTTCTCGTTCTGTAGAGGATGGCATAACATTCGAGTTCGTGCGCACCGCTACCCCCACTCCAGCCTTGACTAGAAATCGGTATATAGTCAGGGTTAATCCTAGATCCATGTATAGCAATCGTGTTGAACACGGACTACGGCGCGTAGTTGAACGTATTGTGGAGTTTGCCCTTCAGAACCGCAAAGAACGTGAAGTCAGAACGCGGCTGTCCTTCGGGTTCGGGTCAGATGACGGAGATGTAGATGATTTTTGGGTAGTAATACCATTCAGACGCTTGGCAGGTGTAGATCTAGAGCATATATTAGGCCGTATAATGCAGGCCTCTCAAAGTAGTACAGCCTTCAATATGGACAACTTCACGGTAAATATTGACCGTATATTCCGAGTTGCGGGATATAGTGCCACACCTTATACTCTTAACTTCAATTCTCAGGCTATTTATAGACGGCATATAAACGCTGATCGTGGTTGCGGCTTTATAGCAGTAGTCTTGGCCCGTATGTTTACAGCACTAAATACACGGGTCAAAAACATTTGAATTTTTACGGTAGTGGGACGTGCCCGTAAACTAGCTGTAGACTGTAAACCTGAGTTTGACTATAATATGGGTCCTGAGGAGCTGAGAAGGGTAGAACAGGAAATGAATGTTCGTATAGTTGTATTTGGAATGGATGATCGTCGTAGGACTGTGCATGTTTTTAAAAGCAGTGTGAGAGATCGTACAAGATCCCCACTTACTTTAGGGCTGTCAGGAACAACGTATCTACCCATCCGTAATATAAGAGACTTTACGCGAGTTATGATAAAAGTCGAAAATATGGACGACATCTTGATTTGTGTAAGGGGTGTATAAATGTGATGGAATTCACTGTTCTACATGCCATGAGAAATAAAAAGCGGTTGGAGTAAAGCATGTATGTTATATGAAAGACGCTAAGCCTAAAAATAGCCTTTGTATAACTGTGTACTACGATACAGAAACATACACGAACGCTGAAACAAAGAAGTTATTCCACATTTACTTGTAGGCCAGACTATCTGTGATGAGTGCATGGAGATCGAGTGTGATGAGTGTCACAAATGTGGTAAACAGACAAACGTTTTTAAAACGAATGCCCACGATAGCCCTGTGAATCTTTTTGTGTCCTATATTGTCAAGTGAGCGGACAAGTTAAAAAAACTGACTGTGTATATTCTTGCCCATAACGGGGCAAAATTTGACACACAGTTCCTTTATAAGGAGTTGCTTGAGCACGAGTCATCTGAGATATTTACAGGTGATCCCTTGAAAAGAAGAAACAAACAAACTTATACAGCTGCAAATAAGAGGTAATGTACAGTTTAAAGACACCTTATTATTCACACCTTGTAAATTAGCAAAGCTACCCAAAGTCATGGGCGTAGCCGCTGAAGTTTCGAAAGGATATTTCCCTTACACATTCCTCACTAGCGAAACTTTAAATTACGTAGGACTACCTCCACCCAAACATTACTTTAACTATGAATGTATGAGTAAAGATGAACGTGAAGATTTTGACCGCTACTACAACAGTTTTAATCAATCTAATCCTTATAATTTAGCTGATGAATGTGAGCGTTATTGCGTAAACGATGTGCGCGTGCTTAGAGTATGTTTCCAGGCCTTTAGAAGAATGTATATAGACCGTTTCAAATGCGATCCGTTGCAAGTCGCAACCACAATCGCCTCATTATGTTTTACGGTGTTCCAGAATAACTTCATGCCTAAAGACACCTTAGCAGTCATTCACAGAAACAATTCCAGCAGTTATAGGTACAAGGCTATTTACTGGCTCATACACATACAGCAGAGACAGGTGTATACATAAAGCATGCCCACAACACGGGGGAAGTACCCATTAAGGTTAATGGTCGTGTTTTTTGGGTTGATGGTCTAAGCGAAAACCTTGCCACTAGTGAGAAGACTGTGTACTCCTTTAACGGTTGCTAGTGGCACGGATGCCCCCGTCCTGAGTGTGGAATCGTAGGAGATATCCACGGTAGATCTCCAGCCGACCTCTTGCGTGGACCCGTACCCGCGATCAACTTATAGGCTCCCAGTTCACTCACAAAGTCTTATGGGAGCATGAGTATGATGCACGATGGAGACAGATGGTCAGTACTAGTGGTGAACTGGATATCCGCATCATTTTTAACATCCGCATCTGCACTTCTGACTGCGGATGTTATGCGGATATTACCTCTAATAAATTATGCAATTTACGATTAAATTGGCTTATAAAGTAGCTTATAAGGCCCAGTCATGCACATTTCATGTAAAGTATTAATTATTAATGAACAAACAAGTATATAAACCTCAAAATATAAATACCTGGTAACAGAAAATTGAATGAAACTTATTTCATTGAATTTTCTGTGGCTGAAACTCTTGCGAAAGTTATTATTTTTATCATAATGAAAACATTAATATTAATTTTAATTCTTACGCATTACCTGCCATAATAGTAATATCACGAAATTTGAAAAATTATGTCATATATTCATAATTCTATATTATATTGAGGGATTAGCTAAATATCCGCATCCGTGGATATTGAAATTAAAGATTCGCATCCGCAGATGTTGAAAAACTAACATCTGGTCCACCACTAGTCAGTACCGTGAAGAAATAAACACGATCAAGCGTTCAATGGTGCTGGATCCTCTCAAATGCGGTGATAGCTTGTTCGGAGGGCGTACAAATCCCTTCAAGCTATACTTTCCGCCTGCGGAGGGTATGAAACTCCATTACTACTTCTGTTCTTTATATCCCTACGTTATAATGTTATAATGTTTCGAACCAACAAAGACCCTAGGATCCACTCATGGCTGGTCTACCTAACTGTGTTCGTAATTGTGTATTGTGCATGTCCTACGTGGTGGCGGAGGGGACCTACAATTTTACGTGGGTTCCAAACCACATGAACATAAGAACATATGAAATTTTTATTGTGGGCACACTAGGGGCCACTTCGGCCCATCGAGGTGGCTCCACTATGTAAAAACTGCCTGTACATTGGCAACAACCAATTTTTACACAACTAAATAATTATCGATTTAAAACTAATTAATTATCAATTTAAAACTAAAGATAGAATCTCTGGATCCAGAGGATCAAGTCATAATAGACTACTATCCACAAATATATTACACTCTATATCTATTTATAACCGACATGCAAATATATCAGATCCAAAGAATCCAGTCAATTTCATTACGGTATCCATCAATACCAGTACCTTGCCAACCAAAAATAAGTCACGGTCCATATCAATTGCGGACCAAGTCAAAATTTACAACCATATACATTACAATATATATACTTAGGAGGAAAAGTGTAGGTGTGGCTGTAAAGACTGTACTACAGTAGGGTGGCCCACTTTTCAATTTTTTTTGAAAAGTATAGGTGATCGTGGTTTTTCCCATTATTTGGCACTATACTAGCACATTGGCACCATTTTTACAAAAATTGATCAATATTTAGGGGTCTCGCATCGACCTTGAAATTACTATTTTTTTTTTTAAATGCGTACTTTTTAACTTTTTACTGAATCAAGATAAATCATTAAGTACGGATGTTTTCTGAATCCTCTTAATGAGAGAAGTCGTTTGGTGTGCCTGCCAATGTCATACGAATAACGGTTTAAAGGTTGTGCCTGTATACAGGTAATACCAATGTGCTAGTATAGTGCCAAATAATGGGAAAAACCACGATCACCTATACTTTTCAAAAAAATGAGTCACCATACCCGGGCGGAATGTATAATGTATATAGGTAATTAGAAAATGCACCATGCCTGTGCCAGGTACCTAACCTATTTCTCTTTTTGCAGATCATAACATTTTGAAATTCTGTCTGAGTTCCTCATCCTTTGTCATGGACAAATCGATGGCAACCATAACTGGAAGAACTCTTGAAGCTACAAATAGAGAGTCATCAAAAGGAAAGGCGAAAATAACATCGCTACCTTCTCTAAGATCGGCCTCGGAAATTTTTTTAGTTGGCCAACCGTCGTCCTCCATCAGTGGTAGCAAATTGCTAACAATACGGCAGGTTTTGCAATACTTCTTCAGTGTTATCCAGTACACTCAGAGCTGGGCAGTATTTAAATACATTTGTATTTAAATACGTATTTAAATACATTTGTGTATTTAGAACTGTATTTATAAATAAATTGTTTTTCATGTATTTAAATATAGTATTTAAATACTTTAATGAGTATTTAAATACAATGTATTTAAATACTCAAAATATAAAAATGTAAATACTTTTACTGGTTTAATACACGTTCTGTACTAGCACAGTACGACGCGTCGACAGTGTAGTACAGCATGGTTCATGTTTCAACGTGTCAGTTCAATCAGTTGTGTGCCACTCTTAGTCGAAAGCGGTTGATTTCTTTATCGTGTGCGTGTCATGGCTTCAACAAGCAAATTTGTATGTATTTAAAATGTATTTACAAATGTATTTAAATACAATTGATGTATTTTGTATTTAGTATCTAAATACATTCGTAAAATGTATTTTGTATTTAGTATTTAAATACATTTCTCCCATGTATTTAGTATTTAGTATTTAAATACATTCAATGTATTTATTGCCCAGCTCTGAGTACACTGCTAACAGGAAAGACGTATTCAAAGAAACCGTAAACAACGTCTTAAATTTTGGAACATGGCCCGCATTAAAACAATCACAAAGCTCAACTGCGAACGGAAGCTAGAGGCATTGTGGAAAGAGTGGCACTTACTCCAAAAGAGCAGAAAACGAGAAACTGACGCCGGAGGAAAACGGCAGAAGTTTTCGGACAGTGTGGACAAGCTGTGGGATATCGGAGCATCTGACGCTGTCGAAGATATAAAGGAGAATCGACTGGTCCGACAAGGACAAGAAAGAAGCATTGACTTCTACCTCGATCAACGTGGTCCTCGGGTGGCAACGATGAGCGGGAACGATAAAGTTTTCGCTGTAAAAAGAAAGCTACAGGAAGGAAGAAAACGTCCTCGCCAGGAGCCGCAAACCTCAAAGTGTGCTCGACGAGCTCGATCTCTCGACCTACTGCAAGCTGCAGGTCGAGAATCTGGCGGAGTACGTCGCTAATAGAACTCCGGGACACGGCGGTCAGCTTCCTGAGCACAGCTTCTGGTTTCGTCAGAGCCGATTACCGGGAAGTGGCAGAGATCACGCTCCTGGTACTCGGGACACAACCACGCCGTGGCATTCACCTCATGCGCCCAGGAGCCTACCACCACGCAAGATGGATGGCTAACGTTAGTATTTTCAAACAAAAATAATCTAGAGATAAGTTTAAATGCTATTCAAAGATAAACATTTCATATCGGTAGTGAGCAGGCTTTAATTATGGGTGACTTTAATTGCGCTAACGTAAATTACGATACAATGCAGGGAGACGCGGAAGGTAATCGTTTAGTTAATTTTCTTGAGGATAGCTTTCTTATTCAAAAGGTTGGGGAACCTACGAGGTTGGACAGTATTTTAGATTTAGTAATAACTACGGATGATAGGCTAATTACTGATCTTCAAATAATAGAACCGTTGGGCAATAGCGATCACAATAGTAGAGTTTGTCCTCTCAGTAAGTCACTCGAAACCAGCTAACTCGACGAAAAATTCCTATCTTCCAGCACGCAGACTTTAGTAAATTTCGAAATAAATTATCACACATCAATTGGGAAAACGTGATGGGAACTCAACGCAAAACTAATGTGGAATCGTTCGAAACAGTATTTAGGACTATAAATGAGGATGTGTACCGTACAAAATTAAGCGTGCGAAAGTAAACAACAAGCCCTTGTGGTTTACTTCTAGAGTAGGAGACATTATAAAGAGTAGAGATAGGGCTTATAGGCTACATAAGTGCGATAAAAACAATTTGTGGTTACGAAACAACTACATATCTCTAAGGCGTGAAGCGAAAAGTGTAATAAAAAAGTCCAAGCGCGAATTTGAAATCTCCATAGCTCGTGACGGTAAAGAAAACCCCAAGCGATTCTTTCAATACGTCAATAATAGAAATCCAGTAAAAAGCGTCTTGGGGCCTTTGAAAAATGTAAACGGAGATCTAGTTTCTGAAAAAAGGAAATGGCTACCTTGCTAAACGAATTTTTTACGTCAGTTTTTACTATAGAAGATGTAACAAATATCCCTACGGTAATGGACATACTAACGTTTGATAATGGTAATATTTTGGATAATATAGTGGTTAGTGAAGGGGAGGTAACGCGCTATATTGATAAAATGAAAACGCGTAAATCACCGGGGCCGGATTCCATATATCCCATACAACTAAAAGATAGCATTGTTGTGCCGCTAACAAAGATTTTTAATGCGTCTATTTCTGAGGGGTGCGTACCAGATAATTTCAAGTTAGCAAACGTAACACCTATCTTTAAGAAAGGCGATAAAGGTGCGGCGGGAAATTATAGGCCAATCAGTTTAACGTCTGTTGTAGGTAAGCTACTGGAATCAATAATTAGGGATCGTATAGTCGAACACTTAGAAGTGCATAAGCTAGTTAAAAATACGCAGCACGGATTTAGGCGAAACAAATCTTGCTTAACTAATCTTTTAGAATTTTTCCAAAGCGTGGTTGACGTTTACGATAGACATCGGGCGGTTGATGTAGTGTATTTAGATTTTCAAAAAGCGTTTGACACCGTGCCGCACAAAAGACTCATTGAAAAAAACTAAAGCTCATGGAATCAGGGGTGTAGTAATAAATTGGCTAGAAGAGTGGTTGCGAGGCAGGAAACAGAGGGTGGTCGTTGATGGAGCGGAGTCGTGTTGGGCTAATGTAGCGAGTGGCGTTCCTCAGGGTTCTGTATTGGGCCCCTTGCTTTTTCATATATATATTAACGATTTAGATGTCGGCCTAGTCAGTACAGTTTCAAAGTTTGCGGATGAAACGAAGCTGGGTGGTAGGGCGATTAATGACGAAGATAGAGGTAAAATTCAGGAAGATCTTAATAAAATCGTTGATTGGTCAGTCACATGGCAAATGAGATTTAACGTGGATAAGTGCAAAATTTTGCATATAGATTCGCGTAACGGTAATTTTGCGTATAGTATGTCAGGGAAAGATTTAACAAGCGTAGAGCAGGAAAAAGATTTAGGAGTTATAGTCACTGGTGATTTAAAAGTAGCGAAACAAAGTACAGGAGCGGTCAATAAGGCGAACAAAGTGTTAGGTTTTATAGCTCCAAATTTTGAGTACAAATCGCGCGATATTATAGTTCCACTTTATAAATCATTAGTTAGACCCCATTTGGAGTACGCGGTCCAATTTTGGAATCCGCATATGCGCAAAGATATAGACAAAATCGAAAGAGTTCAAAGACGAGCAACTAAGATGATTCCGTCGCTTAGGTCAAAGTCGTACGAGGATAGGCTTAAGGAGTTAAAATTGACAACACTCGAGACTAGGAGGTTAAGTGGTGATCTAATCCAGGTTTTCAAAATTATGAATGGGTTCGATAACGTAGATAGAGATAGCTTTTTCGAAATATCTCAATATAATAGGACTAGAAATAACGGGTGTAAGTTGACAAGTAGAAGGTTCGAGACAGCAGTTGCGAAAAACTTTTTTACGCATAGAATAGTAAATACCTGGAATAGTTTGCCGGTAGAAGTAATTAGTAGCACGTCTATAAACATGTTTAAAAATCGATTAGACGCATATGTTGATAGAAAGGGTATAGCTTAAGGTAGTAAAATTAAGGCTTTCTGGGGATAGATCCCACAGCTCAACACAAGTGTTGTGGGATATAGGGAGGCAGCGTCTTGGGTTAGGGGATACTCTCTGTCCTTACACACCCCATTTAAAGAGATTCCTCTTCCGAGCGGTGCCCTCCATAGTACTGTGAGGTATTGCAAAACTCATGATCTTCACTTGCCGCACAAACACCTTTAAATGGGAGACCCAAAATGGGTGCACACACATTTCTACATTACTGTACAGTCTTTACAACCACACCTACACTTTTCCTCGTAAGTGTATATATTGTAATGTATATTGTTGTAAATTTTGACTTGGTCCGCAATCGATATGGACCGTGACTTGATGGATACCGTAATGAAAATGACTCGATCCTTTGGATCTGATATATTTGCATGTCCGTTATAAATAGATATAGAGTGTAACATATTTGTGGATAGTAGTCTATTATGACTTGATCCTCTGGATCCAGAGATTCTATCTTTAGTTTTAAATCGATAATTAATTATTTTTAAATTGACAATTATTTAGTTTCGTAAAAATTGATCGTTGCCAATTTACCGGCAGTTTTTACATAAATTTCTTATGTTCTTGTGGTTCGGAACCCACGTAAAATTGTATGTCCCCTCCGCCACCACGGAGGACATACACAATACACGATTACGAACACAGTTAGGTAGACCAGCCATGAGTGGATCCTAGGGTCTTTGTTTGTCTGAAACATTATAACATTATAACGCAAACAAAGTAATTGGTAACAATAAACCTGTCTTACTTACAATGTGCCTATTCTGTTTCAGGTCATCTACTACACAAAACTGCTGATGTTCAGTAGGCAGCTGGAGCTCGACGCCGAGCTGGTCGACAAACTGCACAGGATCGTGGTGTTCATCGCTCTTCTGTACGTACCAGCTTGGTTGGCGGCCCCTGTAGCAGCTGATGCGCTGTTGAATGACCTGGTACTATACCAGCGTTTTTTGAGGTATAGGGCAGTGGACCGCGAGGTGGCAGAAGCGTCACTGGCAGTGATGAGGCGGCACTTCTGGTATCTGAGGCCTAAGACCGTCATCTTCGTTCTATGCAGCAACAAGGTGGATGGCACTGTGAAGCAACAGATGGCAGAGAAGCTGTCCCACCTCCCTGTACCCAAAGACTTCACATGCGAGAACGTCTCAGTCGACGAGATGACGCTACTCCCCGACCTGATCGACGAGTCCTCCTGGTTCTTATTTGCAGGTCTGAAGATGTATGGGTCTTCGTGGCTCACCCTGCCAACTGAAGAGTCCAACTGATACAAGACTATGCGAACACGGTCACAAAGGACGAGGCACAGCTGCAGGATCTTCTGCAAGTGGTGGAAAAGAACCGGAAAGAGCTCGGCGACTTCAAGAAGTCATCACTCGCCACGATGACATAGCACAGAGGGACAACGTTGCAGCCAGTGACGTGTGATAGTGGTCAATACAATGCAAAAGTGATTGTTTAAGTTATTGTTTCTTTCTTCCTTATTTGTCTGCTATTTGCTGATTTTTTTGAAAAGTATAGGTGATAGTGGTTTTTCCCATTATTTGGCACTATACTAGCACATTGGTATTACCTGTATACAGGCACAACTTTTAAACCGTTAGTCGTATGACATTGGAAGGCACACCAAACGACTTCTCTTATCAAGAGGATTCAGAAAACATCCGTACTTAATGATTTATCTTGATTCAGTAAAAAGTTAAAAAGTACGCATTTAAAAAAAAAACTCGTAATTTCAAGGTCGATGCGAAACCCCTAAATATTGATCAATTTTTGTAAAAATGGTACCAATGTGCTAGTATAGTGCCAAATAATGGGAAAAACTACGATAACCTATACTTTTAAAAAAAAATTGAAAAGTGGGCCACCCTACTGTACACTGGGTGGATCACTTTTCACTTTGTTTAGAAAAATTATGGCTGGTCAAAGTTTTTCCCATGATTTGGTTCAGTGGAAGTACACTGACACCATTTTTACCAAAATCGATCAATATTTAGGGGTCGCGCATCGATCTTGAAAATTTCAATTTTGGAAATTTGGCCAAATTGACAATTTTTTACTGAATAAAGATAAATCATCAAATGACCATATTTTCTGAATCCTCTCAGTGAAAGAAATCCTCTCAGATACTTACCAAGTTGATCGGACAAGTGGTTTAGAAGTTACACTCACCTAGAAATAACATTAAAATTTAAAATACCGTATTTGTCCCCAGTTATGGACGTAATCTTAGCATCAGTAGCTGGCGCATCCTAAAATCCCAATTATACACACACGCTATGTCTATGACCAATATTTTTACTAATCACAGTTTGCTTTTTACAGATCAACTGTGTCAATTGATTTTTGTTTGATAAGTCTAGACTTTAGTACAATGGATGAACTGTTAACAACCAGGAGTGGGAAGACTCTGAAAGTTACTTATTCTGGAAAAGAGAAAGCAGCAACAACAGCACCACCTTCTCTAAGGTCAGCCACGGACGTCTTCTTAATTGGTCAGCCATCTTCCTCGATCGGTGGTGCCAAATTGCCAACCACCCATCAAGTTCTTCAGTACTTCTTCTATGCCAAGCAGGAAACTACTGACAGGAAGGCCGCCGTAAAAGACACGGTGGCCAATGTTCTGGCATTTTGGAACATGGCACGTATAAAGACGATCACGAGGCGTAACTGCGAAAGAAAACTGGAGTTACTGTGGGAAGAGTGGCGCTCGCTGCAGAAGAACAAGATGAGAGACAGTGACTCGGGAAAAAGCAGGGAGAAGTTTTCAGAAAATCTGAACAAGCTCTGGGACATCGGAGCTCCCGATGCTATTGAAGAGATACAGAAAAGTCGACTGCTCTCAGGTAATAACAAACAAGATATTAAATTTTATGAGGATCAACGGGCCCTGCGCCAGGCAACAATGAGTGGGAATGATAAAGTGTTCGTTGTCAAGAGAAAACGGCAACTCTCAAGACAACAATCTCGTGATGAGCCAGGCACCTCAAAAACGAAATTAGGAACCGAAGCTGAGAGCGACGATGAATCTATAGAAAGCAGATCATCGAGCAACTCCGAATCACAGCTAGAACCACCATACCGACAGCCGAGAGAATCAACTGTATCAATCAGCCTTCCTCACCGCATCCTCAATGCACCGGCTGTTATTGAAGTGGCTGATCGCTTCCGGATGTACAATAATCAGGTGTGTATATATCAGTAATGATCTTTCCTTGACAAAGATATAATAGACGTAACGACGGAAAATTTAGTGATTATTTTGTCACATAAAAACCATACGCATCCTTGTCAATTTCCTTTCAATTTCGCACATAGGTGGCAAGTGTCGTGGCGGCAGTTCTACGTTCGGCAGATCCGCCCGCAGACCTGGACAAATTCAGTATCTCGAAGGACACGTCTCGCCGTGGAAGAGTGGCACATCGTTGTGAAGTGTCGACAGCTGTGCAGAAATCCTTCGTATCTCCGAGGCATGCTGTCGTCCACTGGGACGGTAAAGTAATCAAGGTCAGTTTTGCCCTCACCGTGGACGACAGTGAATTAACATGTTCCAGTGACGACAGTGGATTGACATATTCCAGTGGACGATAATGGATTGACATGTATGACATACGTTTCAGGACTCTCTTGGATCATTGGAGCACCGCCAGTTGATTCTCATCTCCGGAACTCCCCAATGCACAGAAGGAAAGTTGCTGGCCGTTCCGACTGTTACTGACGGCACCGGTCTGTCCCAGGCCCAGGCGACCTTTCATGCTCTCAAAGACTGGGGATGCAAGAACAACGTGATTGGACTGTGCTTCGACACAACTTTCTCCAATACGGGGAGGGTGCAGGGTGCGGTGGTCCGGGGGGGGGGGTCATCGTGGGGGCAGTGGTCATCACCGCGTTTGGAAGAACCACAGCACCAACTGAACCTTTGTTCCAGTATCGAGAAGGTGAATTTCAAGTCTAAGGCGCATTTGTTTTCTCCAATGATTTTTTGCCTTCAGAGCAATTGAGATATCAGCGTCCTTCTACTAATGATGTTAATAGCAGTCGAAAAAGGAAACTTCAGTCGTTTTCATGCAATATTTTCATAACTCCCCTTTCAGGTGGGACAAGCTCGACCTCTCGACTTATCGCGAGCTGGAGATCGAGCATTTGGCGGAGGTGACGTGGCTGATGGAGCTCCGAGATGAGGCAGTCAAGTTCCTCGGCACCGCTTCTGGTCTTGTCAGAGAAGACTACCGAGAAGTGGCGGAGATTACACTCCTGGTACTCGGGACCCAGCCACGTCGTGGCACACACTTCATGCGCCCAGGAGCCTACCATCATGCGAGGTGGATGGCCAAGGTTGGTATTTTGAATTAGAAGTTAAATATTGTATTGCCTTTTGCAAACAGCCATTTGAAGTCCCTACCAGAAAAAAATAAGATAAATAATTTACCATTAAACAAACTTATATGGAGTGGTATCGGTATTTATACATCACAGTGCGTATTCATTTCAGATCATCTACTACACGAAGCTCCTGATGTTCAGCGGTCAGCTGGAGTTCGACGACGAGCTGGTACAGAAACTTCAGAGAGTGGTACTATTTACTGCACTCCTCTACGCACCTGCCTGGCTGGCGGCTCCTGTCGCAGCTGATGCCCCGCTGAATGACCTTGTGTTGTACCAGCGTCTTCTGTAGTACAGGGCTGTGGATCGCGAGATTGCAGAGGCTTCACTGGCAGTGATCAGGCGGCACTTGTGGTATCTGAGGCCTCAGACCGTCGTTTTCGCCCTCTGCAGTGACAAAGTGGAAGACACTGTCAAGCACGAGATGGCAAAGAAGCTGTGCCGCCTCGCTGTGCCCGAGGACTTCACGTATGACAACGTCTTGGTTGATGACACGACGCGCCTTCCGGACCTGATCGATGAGTCATCGTGGTTCGTGTTCACAGGCCTGCAGGTGTGCGCGTCTACGTGGCTCACTCTGCCGGTGAATAAGTGGAATCAAGATAAGAACTACTGTGATCTGAAGAATGTCATCTCGCATCTGAAAGTTACCAACGACGTGGCAGAGAGAGGGATAAAACTGATAGAAGATTACGCGAACACTGTCACAAAAGACGAGTCACAGCTGCAGGGTCTTCTTCAGCTCGTGGAAAAGAGCCGGAAAGAACTCGGTGACTTCAAGAAGTCGTCACTTGCCAAGATGACGTAGCGCAGAGGGAAAGGGAGTTAGCAGAGAGAGTACATGGCGCACGCCTTAAGATGACGTGTGTTCTAACCACGATTCATACAGTTTTTGAACCTTTAGGGGCACCGGAGTAAGTGCCTTTAGTGATATCTGTAAACCGTTTTAATACAAAATACATTTGATCTTTCCTTATTCGTTTTATCTTATCCTAAAAAGCAAACAATGGCAGACAGCATATGGAGGTACGGGGACAAATACGGTATTTTAAATTTTAATGCTATCTCAAGGTGAGTATAACTTCTAAACCACTTGTCCTATCAACTTGGTAAGTATCTGAGAGGATTTCTTTCACTGAGAGGATTCAGAAAATATGGTCATTTGATGATTTATCTTTATTCAATAAAAAATTGTCAATTTGGCCAAATTTCCAAAATTGAAATTTTCAAGGTCGATGCGCGACCCCTAAATATTGATCGATTTTGGTAAAAATGGTGTCAGTGTACTTCCACTGAACCAAATCATGGGAAAAACTTTGACCAGCTATAATTTTTTTTTAAAAAAGTGAAAAGTGATCCACCCTACTGTACAGTAATGTAGAAATGTGTGTGCACCCATTATGGGTCTCCCATTTCAAGGTGTTTGTGGGGCAAGTGAAGATCATGAGTTTTTCAATACCTCACAGTACTATGGGGGGGCACCGCTCGGCAGAGGACTCTCTTTAAATGGGGTGTGTAAGGAGAGAGAGTATCCCCTAACCAAAGATGCTGCCTCCCTATATCCCACAACACTTGTAAAACTATGTTTTCTTAAATTGAAGAAGAACAATCCGTACCCCGTAGGTGCACGGGAAAAAACTGGTGGGACCTGACCTGCCCACCATCGAGGTGCTCTCCACAAATTTGAACGGGTACTATTTCGGCCTTTCTTTCGCAGATGTGCTCTCCCCACGCGATTTATGGATGCCGACCTTACCCGTCGTTATAGATCACAAGCTCATGTTTCCCCTCTGCATGAAGTGCGCAGAGGAGAACAATGGGGATTGTAATCATACAACCAACCAACGCAAGATCAGAAGTGTATATACAAGCCCTGAGCTGGACCTAGCAGTTTGCCATGGTTACAGAATATTGAAGATACATCAGGCATGCACTTTAGTGCAAAGCTATGTCTAAACAGTCTTTGGGGAAAATTTGCACAGAATACTGGCAAAGGGAACGTTTATTTAGCACAAAGTTATAGTGAAGTCTGGGATTATGCCAACGCTCCCGATAAAGAGGTCATGGAGATCGTGAATATAGGTAATACTTATATAATAAACTACAACAATACCGAATTGGCCACAGATACCTCACAGGTTACAAACATACTTGTAGCCAGCTTCACAACGGCCTAAGCACGCATCAAACTTTGGGGCCTATCGCATTCTCTTGGTCGGAGGGTTCTGTATGCCGATACAGGTAGTGTGATATTCACAGCGAGGGAGGGTGAATACATGCCTCCTATTGGTGAATTCTTCAGGGAGTTGACTGACGCCGAGTCTCTTGTCTCAACAGGACCAAAAACGTATGGGGTACGGGTGAGGGTGGGGGAGGATATGAAATATACAGTGAAGGCCAAGGGTATCACCCTCAACCAGGCGAATCGGCGGGTCGTTAACTTTGATTCGTTGAAGGATCTAGTGTGCTTGGATAATGATGAGGGCGACCAGCCATCCCAACTAACTGTAGGGACCCACATTTTTCGGGGGCAGAAGCTGGGAGGCGTGAAGGAACTTAGGGGTACAAAGGTGTGCCGTAACACCTATAGGAAACGTTACCAAGTGCCTGGTACCTATGATACCGTACCCTTTGGATACCATAATTTTGTATTGTTATATATGTCTACTGTTAACGATATGTTTATTTATTACACGTATTTGTAAATATATATATATATACACCTTGAATAATTCGTTTATTAAATAAATCGTGTGTCAATTAGCGTTTCACTTTCTCCTTTGTGTGTGTGTGTGTGTGTGTGTGTGTGTGTGTTGTGTACAGGAGAAAATTCTAAGCTTCGCCCAGCGTGTGTGCAGGAGAAAATTCTAAGCTCCGCCCACCTGTATGATCGGTCACGTGACTCCTGCTACTACCTGGGCATATCTCTTCCCTGCGTGCTCAGTTGACCGCTGCAAGCCCTGGGTCTCAAACGTGCATTTCCCCAGGTAGACGAAAAATAGTAATGGCTACAAGGCAAAAAACTTCACTTTTCTACGTGAAGGTCAAAATATGATAATAAAAACCCACTCTAATAGACAGAGTTTATTTCCACAACGGTTTCGATCGATGCCCACTGGCATCCTCTTCGAGTGGATACAGAAAAACGAATGAACCAAAAACAAGAGGGAAAACAGTCCAGGGACCATTGAGAAATTCACACATAGGATAGATCCCGTTCTCCCGACACCAGAAGGACATTTTATCAAAGGGTCCCGCTTATAAGTACCTTCGCACAAATTAAAATTATCTTCTCGTTCTATACATACAGATTCTATTATTTTTTACATAATTATTACATTTATTATTACATTTATTATTGCATTATAATTTTACTACAGAAATTATAAATTTATTATTACATTGATTATTACATTGTTCTTTATTATTACAGAAATTATAAACCGAAAAACGAATGAAAAAGACGAGAAAGAAACAATCCAGAGACCATTAAGAAATTCGCACCTAGGTTAGATCTCGTTCTCCCGACACCGGAAGGGCATTTTATTAAAGGGTCCCGCTTATAAGTACATTCGCACAAATTAAAACTATCTTCTTGTTCTATACATATAGATTCTATCATTTTTACTTAATTATTACATTTATTACATTTATTATTGCATTATTATTTATTAAAGAAATTATAAATTTATTAATACAGTACATTGATTATAATTTGTGCAAATGTACTTATAAGCGGGACCCTTTAATAAAAATACCCTTCCGGTGTCGGGAGAAAGGGATCTAACCTATGTGCGAATTTCTTAATGGTCTCTGGATTGTTTCCTTCTCGCCCTTTTTCATTCGTTTTTCGGTTTATAATTTCTGTAATAATAAACAATGTAATAATCAACGTAATAAATTTATAATTTCTGCAATAAATACTAATGCAATAATAAATGTAATAAATGTAATAATAAATGTAATAATTATGTAAAAAATAATAGAATCTGTATGTATAGAATAAGAAGATAGTTTTAATTTGTGCGAATGTACTTATAAGCGGGACCCTTTGATAAAATGTCCTTCCGGTGTCGGGGAAACAGGATCTATCGTATGTGTGAATTTCTCAATGGTCCCTGGACTGTTTTCCCTCTTGTTTTTGGTTCATTCGTTTTTCCGTATCCACCCGAAGAGGATGCCAGTGGGTACCGAAACTGTTATGGAAATAAACTCTGTCTATTAGAGTGGGTTTTTATTATCATATAGTAATGGCTACCTTTAATATTGCGTGTTCGACGTTTATGAAGTGGTATTCGGCAAAGTGTGAAGATGAGGTCACTGAATGGCTCCCTATTCCACCCTCCTTTGATACTTTTAAGGCTACATTGAATCGTGCGAAGGAACAAGAGATACAAATACTCTACGGCTATTCTGGCGAGTGCATTGCAAGATTTCGTGGTACAAGTGATGTATTGAGCTATGTTGTAGGACTAAACTTTATAAAAGTTTACATATACCGTGAAGTAGAAGAAACAACAAGTGCAGAAGAGAAGCAACGGTTATGGTTAGTGAGTCTTGTTGATGAGTGGTACGACAAGCGATATTATGTCATGCTGCATCATACCGAGTACTCGTACCCTGCGAATGAGAATGTAAATCTTGTCATTATGGAGAATCTTAAGTATTTTTACCACTACATTAATATATATCATGACGAGGTTTGTAGTGAGGTTGCGTCTAAAGGTCTGCGTGAGTTTTTAACAGAATTTAGAGATGAGTATCGCCTGCTAAGCAAAAAGGAAAAATATGGTCACATGTTTCTCTCAAATAGTGCGCCGGAGTGTGAATAAAATGTGTTTAGTTCGTGAAAATCCCCTAAGCGAAAATGTCTGGTGCGTATTCTGGGGAGTAGGAATGATAAAACATTAAAACCGGTATTGCTTCATGTATCGGAAAATTTCTCAAAACACCTACCCAGTATAATGGGATACAAGTATTCATGTGGGAACAACGCCGTACACGTTTCATCAGCTTATGGTGTGACTCACTCCTCCCGTCGAGCCGTTCCGCTCGCCTGTGGCTCATAGTCATCTCAGAGCTTGAACCGAGTGGACGTGCGCTCCTCGAATACGATGGAACTCCCTTCGAGAAGCATTCTCAATGCCGTGTACAATGTGTCCGTGACGAAGTCATTACGCGTGTTCAGGCGTGAAACCGGTGCCATTAACTATGTACTGGAAACGACTTGTAGACAAACAAACTCTGGTAAACGGAATGTTGTTTATTTAAGTGTTGAGGAGATGAATAGAATCTTCGTGGTAGTCGAGAAGTGGGGTGAGGATTGTTATAAAATTCCTGCAGGTGTAGGTACAAGAAGAGAGCAGATTAGTGATACCCCCTCATATGCCATTGTTTGTACGTTGTGTATAAATAACGATCAGCCATGCATTGATATACGACTGATGTGGAAGAATGCTTCTGATAATAACGTTCTTGTCCCGACGCGAAACCGTTTCATCCTCGAGAGAATGTTTGAAATCGTCGGTTTCCACAAACTGAGGCCTATATTAGACGCGTGTATTACGGATATGCTTTATTTTGATACGGTTCTTGAATACGCATACACCGCTCTGCTCGACAGGTTTACCAAGTGTAGGACTGAACAAGGCGAGAATGGTCTAGAGCTGGATGCTTATTTAAAAGGTTTAACTCTTTGAAATATCATGAACTTTGGTACAAAGCACTTGAGCGGTATAGGGCTGAGCTCACCTACACCGTTCACCCTGAAGAACTATTTCTTTATATAATGAGTAGCTGTCATTACGACTTAGAAGATTATTTCAACTGCCGCTATGCAGTGTGAAGAAGAGTTCACGATTAAAAAGCTCGGGTCGGTAAGAATAAACCCTCGATTGAAAAGGAGTGTTTATAAACTTGTATTTAATAATGATGTTGTGGCTAACGATGACCTCTTTGTGCGTGCTTTTGAATGTATTCCAGCCGTGTTTAAAGATAACTTGCCAACCGAATGTAAAGTGGGAACAAAAATAATATTGAACAATGAAGACCATTTACATCGAGTATAGGTATCCCTATAACTTGAGCAGTGAAATAATGTTAAATCGTATTTCCTGCGTAGTGCAAAGCAATAATGATGTAACTGTAGACTCGATTACTTGCGAGTTTAGTGTTTTAGTTAAGCGCAGTAGAAGATAAAGTGTATGTATTTTGATGTATATTTATTTTCAATATATTTATTATTTAATATAATTGTGTGTGTGTATATATATAATATATTATATATATATATATATATATATATAACAGTACAGGAGAAATATATATGATGAATAAAACCACGAAGGCAAGGAAACAGAATGGTGCTTAAGCGCTTTCGTCTAATGACATCCTCAGGAGCACTGAAGTAAATAAAGATTTCAAGACTATATACAGGTTGCGAAAAAAAAAATATATATATATATATATAATAAATATAGAAGTAAAAATTGTGGGAGGAGCATACAAATTTGTAAGGAAAACCCAATTTTAGCACTTTGCCCGAATTCAACACAAGATCAAATGGTTTGTTTACAACCAATTTTATAGTTAATGCCTGAATGATATATAAGTCACGAAAAATAAAAAATAAATATATAACGGGACAGTCGTCCAGTGCCCTTTTTGTCCATTTGTCAGAGTTACCCCACTGTATTGATTGGAATAATGCTTCAGTTTTGTTTCACTCTAGCAACAAATATTCTTGAGTCTGCTATTATCCAACTTACAAATAACTTTAACATGAGCAAAGGTCTTTTTCAACTCGATCCCGTTGTTTTGAATTCGTTTAGAACGGATTTAGACAAGAAGGGTAGAGTGCTAAAACTTTGGTAGTGTTTCCTTATAAATTTGTATGCTTCTCTTACAATTTTTATTTTTCAATTTATTTTTTATTTTTTTATTTTTTTTTATTTTTTGTAACCTATATATCATTCAAGCCTTATCTATAAAATTGGTTGTAAACAATCCATTTGATCTTGTGTTGAATTCGTTCAGAACGGATTTAGACAAGAAGGGCAGAGTGCTAAAACTTGGGTAGTTGTCCCTTATAAATTTGTATGCTCCTCTTACAATTTTTATTTTTCAATTTATTTTTATATATATTTTTTATATTTTTTGTGACCTATATATCATTCAGGCATTAACTATAGAATTGGTTGTAAACAATCCATTTGATCTTGTGTTCAATTCGGGCAAAGTGCTAAAATTGGTAGTTTTCCTTCCAAATTTGTGTGCTCCTCCCACAATTTTTACGTCTATATTTATTATATATATATATATATATATATATATATATATATATATATATATATATGTTAACCCCTCCGTCTATGGCCCGTGTTGGTTCGAAGTCGACGGGGGTTCTAGTTAGGTGGCAGCAACGGATGTGTGTCTTGAAGTAGTTTTCTTCTATATTACTCTCCGAGTTCTTCTATAGTGGCTCGGAGGACTCTGATAGACTTACTCAAAATGCTGAAAGTTCCGGATTCTTCTTATAGCATATCCGGAAAGTTTAATGACTAAGTTCTTCTGAAGAGAGCAAGGCTCGAAGGATAAGGTAAAAACTAGCTTCAACTGTAATTTTACTGTTAAAATGTACACTATTGTACAGGTAGTGCTCAGCCTCTGAATTAGCTTCTGAATGCCAATGGAATAATTTTAGTGGGTTTATATACCCAAAAACTGCTAACATTATTATTATTAAATGCTAAAAAGGCTGTATTATTTTTGCACAATATTTGAAAATAAGTAAATTTTTTAGCTGTGGTAAGGCTGGAACGAGTAAACAAAATATTTGAAGACGAAACCATATTTTTATCTTAAACTGCGACTTTTCAGATCTGATGTTATTATGATCTGCCAAGTTAACTAAAAGTGGAAATCGGACTATGCATCTTTACACTAAAATATGCATATGAGTGAAATTTTAAGGTTTAATATGTACAATTTTAATGCTTAGGCAAGACATAATCTCATTGTTTATAACGAAAGAGAGTGTATACAAAATGTGAACATTGCAAAGCTTAGCAGGATTCCTTATTAAGCGAAATCTAAAAAAATGATTATGAGATTTTAAAAAACAACAGGTCACCAATTATTTAGCAAAGTAGAAAGCAAATCAAAAATTTTATCCAAACTCGCGTTGGGCGATTTTGGTCCTTATGTAAAAATGAATACATACACGTACATACATATGAGTATAGGCATTATATAAAGTTAAATATATAAGAATATACAGGATTATATAAATACATGAACCATATAACACATGAATTTTTAAAAATGGATACTTTTTCTTACAATGGATACAGAGACTATATAAATGAATGCAAGAATTACATGAAGGATAAGATAATATAGGAATATGGGAATTATTTATGGTTCATTTTTACATATATATATATATATATATATATATATATATATATATATATATATTTTTTTGTAACCTGTATATAGTTTTGAACTCTTTATTTAATTCGGTGTTCCTGTCATTAGACGAAAGCGCTTGAGCACTATTCTGTGTTTCCTTTCCTTCGTGGTTTTATTCATGATAAATATTTTTCACGTGTTACTTTCGTGAAATAATTTTCATATATATACACACATTACCTTACAACCTTACAAAGGTTTCGCGCGATGATTTCTCATTTCACGAAGGTCAAGCTTGTCGCCCCTCCTCTCAAGTTGGTCTGGTGAAGTAGTGAGTTGGATTCTTGCGCTCTCCACCTCACATAGCCAGGTACGCCCGTGTCATCGGGGATTGTTCTGAGCCAGGCGTCTAGTCTTCTTTTGAAGATTTCCACTGCAACTCTCTTCGTGTTTCTTAGGTCTTTGGGCAACTGATTAAACAGTTTTGGTCCTCTCACTACAAAACTATTTTCTTTCAGGGTTAAGGATGTTCCCTGTCTCGCCTTCAATTTGGGAATACGACACAGTCTACCGTTTCTACCTTCCACTGTTGTTTGGTGAGTTATAGTGTTCAAAGTAAGAGTAGGGACTAGTTTCTCCATTATTTTCCAAGTGTTAATAATGGTGTATCTCTCTCTTCTCCTTTCCAGTGAATATAGGTCAAGTTCGCGTAACCTTTCCCAGTAATTTAGTTCTTTGCACCCATTGATCTTGGCTGTGAAGCTTCTCGGGATCTCTTCCAGCTGTCTAATGTCTTCTTTTTTATATGGGGATGTTAGGACCTAGCAGTATTCCAATTTGGGTATTATCAGGGTTTTCAGTACTGTAGAGGAATCATTACATTCCTATCCTTTCGTTTAAAGGTTCTCAACATCTGACCCGTTATTCTCTTTGCTCTGTTTACTGCTATCTTATTTTGTGTTTCAAATTTCGCATCATCTGTCATTACAACCCCTAAATCTTTTGCTCTGCAATTTCTCTGAATTTCCTGTCCATTTGGGGTATAATATTCCATGGATTTTAGGTCTTCTCTTTTTCTGTACCGTAATAGCTGAAATTTCTCGGTGTGTTAAACTTCATATTGTTGTCTTCCGTCCACTTGTAGATTCTGTTTATGTCGGTTTGTAGAGATCCTGTCTTCTGGGTTTCTTATTTTTCTATTGATCTTTGTGTCATCAGCAAAGGATGTTACTCTGCTGTCTCTGTTAACGTCCTCATCTACTGTATGTCAGTTAGCATAATTATGAAGAGTAGTGGAGCTAATACTGTTCCTTGTGGTACTGAGCTGAGGACCTCTGACTCTGATGAAGATACTCCTTGTACTGTAACGACTTGCCGCCGCTCACTAAGGAAATTATATATCCATTTCCCTACTTTTCCTGTTATTCCCATATATTTCAGTTTATGTGTTATGATTCCGTGGTCACACTTGTCGAACGCTTTAGCAAAGTCTGTGTATAGTACAGTACATCATAGTTTTCATTACTTTCAAGTGAATCAATAATGTTGTTGTAGTGTTCCATTAGTTGTGATAGGCATGATTTGCCTGACCGAAACCCGTGTTGGTTATCATTGAATTTTTTCTGAGTTTCCAAAAAGTCATAGATTTTCTGTCTAACTATTCTTTCAAATATTTTAGTGAGATAGGATGTAAGCGATACTGGCCTATAGTTTTTGGCCTAGGATCGATCTCCTCCTTTATATATTGGGACTATGTTCGCGCTCTTCAGGATGCCCAGTATTTCTCCCGTGTCTAGTGATCGTCTCCATATCCAGTATAGGGGCTCAGCGACTGCATTCTTGCAGTTTTTGATCAGTGTGGCATTCCATTTATCCGGCCCTGCCGCTAAGTGTGTTTTTAGTTTCCCTATGGCTTGTGTAATATCATCCGTCGTAAAGTCGAAATCCGTTATACTTTCCCCTTGTGGTTCTTCTTAAAAGAACGCGTTGCTATCGCATATCAATTTGTCAGTTTTTGGGATACTGAAAGATGATTCGTACTGAGCTCTTAATATTTCAGATACTTCTGTTAGATCATCAGATAAATCACTGTTCTCATTTTTTAAAGGTCCGATAGTCGCATGGTTTTTCGACTTTCTTTTTGCGAAATTATAGAAGTATTTTGAATTAGCCTTTATCGCTTCAAAAGCGTCGTCTTCTTTTTCTGTATGCTTCTCGATTAGTTCCTGTATGACGACATCGATACTTTGCAATTTATCATTTAATATTTTTCTGATGTTGTTATCTTTACAATTACTTAATTTTGCAGTCACTCTTTTTCTCTTTCGAAACAATGCCCTCTTTTGTCTTTCAAACCTGCTTCTCTTTCCTCTTTGTTTTATCTTTGGGACATGTTTTTCCACAGTTTCTAACGTCTTCTCCTCTAACGTCATTAGCATCTCCTCCATTGTCTTGGCCTCGAAAATGGTTTTCCAATCTATTACTTCCATGCTTGATGTCACATCTCAACAGTTTATAGCTTTGGAGTGAAAATTAAAAATTTCGAATTTGCTTCTTTCTGTTGTGCGTGTTCTTTCCTTTCCTGTTGCCTTTATATTAGTTGTTATTTCAATGATGTTGTGGTCTGATATCATAGTTGGGGATATTTCTACATTATCAATTAGATTACTGTTGTTTGTGAATACCAAATCTAGGCAGTTGTTTTTTCTTGTGTTTTCTGTTATTTCTTGCGTTAACATAAATTCATCAGCTAAAGCTAGTAGCATTTTTACCTGCTCCTGGTCTTCTCGTGTGCCCCCCTTGTCCTGGTGTATACATATATTTTTTCCTATCCTTTTATATTTCATGAATGGGAAATTAAAATCACCACAGAGAAAAATATTTGGGGTTGGAGAGTGTAGATCTTTTACTAAGTTTCTTACCTCTGTAATGGAATCTGAAAATTTTGAGGTTGGCGTGTTTGGGGGTCTGTACATTACAATTAGTACCATATTTAATTTTTCAATTTTTGCTGCTACACATTCTACGTAGTTGTTTGAGGTACTTATAGCCATTTCTGCTATGTGCCTTTCGCGTGTGTAAATAGCACATCCTCCTTTACGTCTCACTGTTCTGTCGGCTCGGAGGATGTTATAGTTGTCAATTTGTATTTCTTTTTTGTCAATACAGGACTCACAATTTTCACAGTTCGCCTGGCAGTCCTTTAGATGAGTTTCCGTGAGGCATGCAAAGTCTGCTCCGGCTTCTTGCATGAGTCCTTTCAGGTATGCAACTTTGTTCGTGGAATGGTTTGATTTAAGGCCCTGTATGTTGGCTAGGATTATTTTTATTTTTCTCTTTCTTTTTCGCATACAGGTGGTTCCGATTTGTTTTCCAATGGGGGTGCCGGTTTCGTTGCCTTGTGGTCCTCCGAGAATTTACCTCTTTTTATCTTTGTCGGTACCTGTTGTCCCGATAACGCATGAAGTGCCTTTGTTCGTACCTTCTGTCCGGCTCTCGGATTTCTATATTTATATTTGTCAGCTGGTTTTGTAATTGCTGGATAGTATTTAGCAGCTGAAATGTGTTGGCTGCGTCTAAAAAATTGCCACTCTTCTTTGATGTTCGTTTTTTCTGTTCCCTCGTTGCGTTCCTTTGAGGGTGGTGGTATCGGCATTTTTTTCGTATTTGCAACTCCCATATCTTTCATAAGTGTTGCAGACCGTAAGATGGTGGAACATGCATTTCTTATCAAACTTGCAGTATCCACTTGTGTAATGCATTTTGCATAATGTGGGATGTGCATATATGCATTGCCCATCCCGATATCTGCAGTTTCCTTTCGCGTAGTATTTGCATACGATATTTTCTACGCTTCTGCTTCTTTCTTATTATTTTCCAAGTTCTTAGTTTTGGCATTATCATTATTTTTCTTTGGCTGTTTATTTTCTACGTTTTTAGTTATTATCTTTTTATCATTTCGCTCGTTGGACCGTTTGTCTACTTCGCCTTTTACTTATTTCTTTCCTTTCATCTATGTCTTCCTTCCGTATTATATTGTTTATATCGTTATTTGTTATTAAATTGTTGTTCGTTATTATGCTGTTATTCGTTATTTCGTCTTCTCTCTCATCCACCCTGTTTTTCGTTGGGACCATTTCGGACCATGTTCCCCATTATTTCATTCTTTTTTGTAACTTTCGAGTCTGCTATCTCCATTTCTTTAAAGACCGCGAAAGAATTTACGGTCTGTGTACATGCGCCACATAGAAATTTGATCCCCACGACGTTTCGCGTTCGAGACAAGAGTTATTTCCCTATCATTCCAATTCATGCAGTTAAAGTCGTTTAATCGTTGGCAGAAATCACATCTAATCGCTAGTTTCCGTTGTTACTAATTGCACAAATTACAGATTAAGTGAGAATTTGGACCCATATCCATGCTATTCCTTAATTAGCGTAAGAAGAAATACCCACACAAATTCTTTATTTATTTATTTTTATTTTTATTTCTGTTTTTCCTTTCGATGGTCGAGGGTATTTCGAGGGTTTTCTGACCTTTGCATTTTATGACCTTTTTCCTGCCTTGTTTCAAACTTTCTCGAATGCCAACCAATGTTCCCTCTAAGGTGTGCGCGTGTGCGTGCGCACACGCGTTGTGAAACCTGCGCACACAGCAAAATAAAATGCGCACAGGCTCAAGCGTATCATGAGTCACGACAGTAAATGAAGTAATTTAAAAAATTTCAGTTTAATGAATTTTATAAAGGACAAATTAAGAAACCGCTTGAAAGAAAATCATTTGGACATGCTCATGCGAATTAAAAGTTACCTGAATGATGACGGATGTATTAATCTTCATAGAGTTTATTTGGAATGGGCAAATGCTAAAGATCGTAGGGAGAAATCATAATCATACTTAAATGAAAGGCACTTTCATTTAATGTTATTTTGATTATATTTTATTTTATTGAATTTTATTATTTTTTATTTTATTCTATTCCTATTTTGTGAATGGATAAAATCATGTATTAATCTTGATAGTCTATTTTAAATTGTTAAATGCTAAAAATTGTTTTGAAAAATGATAACTAAAATAGTAATTTCAATTAATGTTATTTTTATTTTATTTCTTTATTTTGTTGAATTTTATTTTACTATTTTTTATTTTATTCATATTTTTAGAATGGATAAAATGTTTTCTTTTTTAAGAATATATAATATTGTAAACAGTTAATATCCATTTAATAGTACCGTAATGATCAAGCTATCACCTTATGGAAATAATATTTATTAAGTATTTAATATTTATATATATTTAATTTTGAAGATAATAGTGCTCAGAAAATTTGCAAAATTTTTCACCATGAATCTAAATGTATGCACAACGAAAATTTCTTGCGCACACGGACTAAAAAAAATTAGAGGGAACATTGATGCCAACCGTATTTCGTTTTGAATATATACGTTAAAACTGGTGATAAATTATGTAAACTGCATTGCCCTTTCTTAATTTTAATGAATTTCACTTTATAATTTATATGCACGGATTCACTGATACTTTATACACTTTCGAGTGCAAACAGAATAAACCGCCGAGTAGATTATTCCCTTCTAATTTGGGTGTTAAATAGAGGGAGCAAAACAGCACGTCCATTCACCACAGGGTACAAGCAACTGTTTTATATATATATATATATATATATATTTCTCCTGTACTGTTATATTGATGGTTATACTCCATCGTTTTGTATTATATTGTTTTGTATTTTATTTTTTATTATATATATATTCCTCATTCGTATTTCTTTTACTATTATTATTTTTTTATTTTAGTTTTTGATCATATATATTCCATTGTTTTTATAGAATTGCATATTTATTTTCTCTATATTTCATGAAATTTATTCCAATAATTCGTCTAAATAAACAGAATGATGTAATAGTGTTTTATTTAATTCTTTTGGTTTTATATATAAACGATATTATTTAATTATATGTATCCTAAATGGCTGGTTACGCCTCCTAAACCGACTGACGGATTTCTAAGCCAACTGTCCAGAATATATGCATTAATTAAATAAATAGCGCAAACTGGCAACTCAACCCTAATAATGTACACCTGAACAAGCCATTTACGCCTTCTAAGCCACATTAAGCCTTCTAAGCCAACTGGCAGATTAATCCAACTGGCTGATTTACATCTTATAAGACAGCTGGCGCTCAGATGAACTTTTATTATGCGTCTGGCTGGAGCCAGGCGAACACCCCTCTCTCCTTCTTAGGTTAAGGCTTAGGTTAGGTTTCCCTTTGGGGGAGGTGAGGCCATCCTCCCTTCTCCCCCCTTTGCAGCATTGATTTGTTACATAACCCCTTCCCCCCTTCATTGAATAACATTCCCCCCTTGTTGCAGACCCCTTTGCAACATTCCCCGTTCAACGTTGATCAACATTGCATTGCAACATTCTTGCACTCGTCCATTTTGCGCCTATACTAATCAGGTGTACAACCTCGGGACCTAATCAATATGTGTGTGAAGTTCCATGTTTGTAACTGCTTCCATTTTGGACCTATGGCTGGAACAGACACACACACACACACGCGCGCGCGCGCGCGTCCTTTTATATATATATTATATATATATATATATATATATATATATATATAAATATATTGACTGCGTCACTGTGAGATATTTTTTATACTTTGTCACAAAAATGTGTATACTAAGGATTAACTTAATTAGAATGAATCCAGCCCATTTTATGATACATTTGATTCATCTAAAAAGCTTAGCTATTGTTTTTGGTTATGGAATGGGAAATTTTGTATGATTTTAACTTTATAAAAGTTAAAAACTGAATCTCATTAGACAAAGTGAAGATTGTCTCCTTAAATTTAATTTCATATATTTTTAATGAAGTACTCAGTTGAATTTTGAGAATTTCTAAGTAGACCTAACCTCCATCGGAATCCTGTTTCTCTGCCTTGTTAGGGTAAGATTGACACAGAGTCAGCTTATCCGAGATATAGCCATGTTTCAGAGCAAATGGGTGGGCGACCATTCCAATATCACTTGGCTTGCGGATGGCATTTAAATTCGCCCCATCAATATAATATATTATATATATATATATATATAATATATATATATAATATATATATATATACTAGCAGGGGCCCGCTATACACATGCGGTCAAACAAATAAGTATCTTTATTGCAGCATTACTTCTTTAAATATAGGATTTCTAGTTATTCTCTTACCAAAGACTTGTACAGAATTCAAACTTGTCACTCTAGGAAAAGGTACATAAAGGTATCTACGTGTAAAACCAAGCTTAGGAATATAAATACAAAACATCTGGGTTCAAATTAATACCTTTACCAAGACAGCCCGAGAGCAACGCAGCAGAATTGCAATTGTAAAAAAATTTGGGAAGCCAGATCTATTTATTACGTTTACTCGCAATCCAAGGTACTGAAGCCGCTGAAAGCATTGAAGTTTATCAAAGACCAAAACATAGGTCAAATACTGTTGCGAGAGATTTTTCGCATGAAATTAAAAAAACTGCTTCATGATTTAACAATAAAACATACTGGGGAATCAAAAGGCACTTTTGTATGTAGTTCATGCACCTTCAAATTTCAGCTGGCGGGACCCACTACAAAATGACAGGTTGAAGTTTCGCACATGCCCCACACCACCCCTACAGCCTCCTCCAGCAAAACAAATCAAAAGGAATATTTCTTCTTCTATGAACATTTTCTCTATCTGGCTTTGTCTAAAAGTTTCGCATTTGCATCTACGCATGCTTATGCGAACGAAAAAATAAATATCCTTAGGATTTTCCCAGAACAGAGACCTTTCCAACGGTGTAAGGATGAGTGCCCTACGTTGAGCGGTTAAATGCATATATATATATATATATATATATATATATATATATATATATATATGTGTGTGTGTGTGTGTTATAATGTTATAATGTTTCAGACCAACAAAGACCCTAGGATCCACTCATGGCTGGTCTACCTAAATGTGTTCGTAATTGTGTATGTCCTCCGTGCCTCCACGGAGGACATACACAATTTTACGTGGGTTCCGAACCACAAGAACATAAGAAATTTATGTAACAACTTCCTGTACATTGGCAACGACCAATTTAGCAAAACTAATTAATTATCGATTTAAAACTAAAGATAGAATCTCTGGATCCAGAGGATCAAGTCATAATAGACTACTATCCACAAATATGTTACACTCTATATCTATTTATAACCGACATGCAAATATATCAGATCCAAAGAATCCAGTCAATTTCATTACGGTATCCATCAATACTAGTACCTTGTCACGAAAAATAAGTCACGGTCCATATCGATTGTGGACGAAGTAAAAAATTACAACCATATACATTACAATATATACAGTTAGGAGGAAAAATGTAGGTGTGGCTGTAAAGACTGTACAGTAACGTAGAAATGTGTGTGCACCCATTTTGGGTCTCCCATTTAAAGGTGTTTGTGGGGCAAGTGAAGATCATGAGTTTTTCAATACCTCACAGTACTATGGGGGGCACCGCTCGGCAGAGGAATCTCTTTAAATGGGGTGTGTAAGGACAGAGAGTATCCCCTAACCCAAGACGCTGCCTCCCTATATCCCACAACACTTGTGTTGAGCTGTGGGATCGATCACCACAAAGCCATACTTTTACTACCTTAAACTATACCCAATCTATCAACATATGCGTCTAATCGATTCTTAAACATGTTTATAGACGTGCTACTAATTACTTCTACCGGCAAACTATTCCAGCTATTTACTATTCTATGCGTAAAAAAGTTTTTCGCAACTGCTGTCTCGAACCTTCTACTTGTCAACTTACACCCGTTATTTCTAGTCCTATTATATTGAGATATTTCGAAAAAGCTATCTCTATCTACGTTATCGAACCCATTCATAATTTTGAAAACCTGGATTAGATCACCCCTTAACCTCCTAGTCTCGAGTGTTGTCAATTTTAACTCCTTAAGCCTATCCTCGTACGACTTTGACCTAAGCGACGGAATCATCTTAGTTGTTCGTCTTTGAACTCTTTCGATCTGTCTATATCTTTGCGCATATGCGGATTCCAAAATTGGACCGCGTACTCCAAATGGGGTCTAACTAATGATTTATAAATAGGAACTATAATATACAGGGTGTACATAAAGTCAGGATCTATTTTTGTGAAGCACTTGGAAATTATATGGAATTCAATCATAAAATGATAAGGTGGTAACATTTATTAAATAATTAAGAGTAGGATTCGACGTGACACCCATCAGTATCCCTGCACAGCTCAAATCGTTCCGCAGCATTTCTAAACACATTCTGGAGCATTTGCGGGGTTATGTTATCTGCAGCAGTTAGTATACGTGTACGTAAGTTTTCAAGACTCGTAATCTTCGTCTGATAGACGTGCGATTTGATAAAGCCCCATGCAAAGAAATCTAAAGGGGTTAAATCTGGTGATCTCGCTGGCCAAGGTCTGTTGCTTCCGCGTCCGATCCAGCGATTTGGAAAACGTCCATTTAGAATTATTATTTTAGATAATCCTGAACAATTTTGGCATAGTGACAAGGAGCACCATCATGTTGATAGACGACGGAGATAGGATTGTTAGTACCGTCGTCTATCAACATGATGGTGCTCCTTGTCACTGTGCCAAAATTGTTCAGGATCATCTAAATGGACGTTTTCCAAATCGCTGGATCGGACGCGGAAGCAACAGACCTTGGCCAGCGAGATCATCAGATTTAACCCCTTTAGATTACTTTGTATGGGGCTTTATCAAATCGCACGTCTATCAGACGAAGATTACAAGTCTTGAAAACTTACGTACACGTATACGAACTGCTGCAGGTAACATAACCCCGCAAATGCTCCAGAATGTGTTTAGAAATGCTGCGGAACGATTTGAGCTGTGCAGGGATACTGATGGGCGTCACGTCGAATCCTACTCTTAATTATTTAATAAATGTTACCACTTTATCATTTTACGATTGAATTCCATATAATTTCCAAGTGCTTCACAAAAATAGATCCTGACTTTATGTACACCCGGTATATATGTGTGTGTGTGTGTGTGTATATATATATATATATATATATATATATATATATATATATATATATATATATATAATATATATGAAGTACTGATGATATTTTGTTTTCCCATTTTGGATATACTTAATGCATAATTACTCAGATAATTAAGGTGACTTGTTTAACCCTTTAGTTCACAAAGATCTTTTCTGAGACTGAATAAACTCGTCTGGCGTTAGCTAGACCAAAATCAGTAAAGTTAACACTGTGCGCTAAAGGGTTAAGTATGATTATTATTACATGTAATTTTCATAATAATATTACGAAATGTTTTGCATGGTCCATAATGAATTTCGTATTAAGTGATCTTATTATTCCTAATATTTGAGCACATTAAGTATTTTGTTGTTTAATTTACGTCTTAAAAAATATTACCCAATGAGCGAAAATATTTCCACTCCTCATTAAAATACTGAATTACTCGTAGTTCATAAAGTTATGCAACCTTCAATTAAACGATGACCACATTCATTGCTATTTTAATGGCATAATTATCTTATTAATTATTTGCTTGGTTTAAGAAGTTTTATTTTATGTATTTATATTTACATTTTTCGTATCGGATTCTTCACGTTAAACATTTTCAAAAATTAAGCGAGCCACGAATGAATTCCCAATTCCATAAAGCCTTCGTTTTAATTATTCGTACAGACTTATTAAGAAATGAATGTTTTCACTTCTGGACCAGAGATACGCAACCAGCAGCCGGCGAACTGATTTCTTGTAAGCTTCTCGCGATCCATTTCCTTTTTTGAAGTTTATATACAAACCATTTCAATGAATTAAATAATATTTTATATCTAAGTCTTTTTAAAATGAATTTTGTGAGTGTATACACGCTTGGGGGCTGGGTAGCTCGGTACTTACGGTGGCGGACTCTCAGAGGTGAGGCTCTGGTTCGCTCCTACCTGCTGGCTTCTGAGTTGGGTTGAGTTGGCTAAACGGCTAAAGGTGAACTTTGGGCACACTCGCTCCCCCATCCTGAAGGAAATGAGCTTCCTGAATATATATATATTATACGCCCCTCGGAGATATATTAAAATTAATTACTCCAAGAGGGTATAATATTGTACTCCTGGATGGAAAACACCGCCTCAATGTCTTGTAGATCCCTGACCACAGAGCACGCCGGACCAAATCCGTTTAAGGGTCAGAGTGTAGATATTTCTTTGGTAGTCAAAGAAAACACGTCAGCGAGTATTATTTTAATCAAATTTAGCAAGAGGGATTTTGATCAATTACAGTAAATCAATTATTTCTTTTTCACAGAAAGTTCATAATATGAATATTTCTTCAATAAAAGTGTATAAGTACAATAATAGTTAATCCTTAATTGTAAGATATTAAATAAACTGGAAACCCCTCTAAGACACCCTTGTCCGTTCTGAGTCTCCAAGCTTTCCGAAACAAAGCAATTTCATAACGAGATGACATGCACCCATCACCCCGGAGATTCCCTCTGAGGCTCTCTACCTAGCCCGTTCTGAAGCTCTTTCAAAGCAATTTCCTAACGAGATGAAATGCACCCTTCACCCCGGAGACCCGTCGCCTCGGAATCTACCGTCAGGGCGTTGAGCCCCTTCTTATATAGTCAACGGAACGGAACCTGCCAACGCCACCACGCAAGCAGTTGACGTCATCTGGGAACTCTGGAGAAGCGAGCGTCTCACAATCCATTGTGTTTCCCAGGTGCAGTCAAAGAAACCGTCCGCGTCATTGGCGTGATTTTCGTTCGGGAGGAAGTGAGTCATACACTAGCGTGTGAATTATTAAATTAATGAAATTACATAAAAATAATTGTGTCATCAGGGCGCGGCTTTACTTCGATGATAAATCAAATTATAACATGTATAACATATATATACATATGCTTCACTACAATTCAATACTTTTGGTATAATATTTTATGATATAACTTTCCTGACAACAATGTCAGGAAAGTAATACAAAAAAAATTGGAGAGTATCGATAGGGAAATACACTCTGATAAAGGGCCATACAGAGAGGGAAGAGGAAAAGGCGGTGGAAGCAATAAAGGAAAATCCAAAATACTTCTACAGCTATGCGAAAAGGAAAACAAAAACGAGCGCCGCTATTGGGCCCTTGGCCCCTTAGGGAAGAGAGATAATGAACTAACTGACGATCCAAAAGAAATATCTGAAACATTGAGAGCCCAGTATGAATCGGTCTTCAGTACCTCAAAAAGTGACAAAGCGATACCTGACATAGATGCATTCTTCGAAGAGAAATTGCAAGGAGAATGTATAAAATTCAACGAAAATCAGCACAAAGTCCGATTGGGAAGATCATGCCTATCACAACTTATAGAGCATTATAACAATATCCTAGATGCACTTGAAGATAATGAAAACTATGATGTCATATACCGTACACGGATTTTGCTAAAGCTTTCGACAAATGCGATCATGGTATAATAGCACATAAAATGAAATGTATGGGAATAACAGGCAAAGTGGGAAAATGGATCAACAACTTCCTCGGAGAACGACAACAGGTTGTCGAAATTCGGGGTGTATCATTATCAGAATAGAAGTACGCAGCTCAGTACCACAAGGTACAGTGCTGGCCCCACTCCTTTTCATTATTATGCTGACAGACATAGACAGTGGAGTTAACAGCAACAGTATAGTAACATCCTTTGCAGACGATACAAAGATCAGCAGAAAAATCAGTGATGCAAATGAAGTGGAAGCCTTGCAGAGGGACACAAACAAAATATACAAATGGTCAGAAGACAACAATATGACATTTAACACCGAGAAATTTCAGCTCTTAAGATAAGGTAGAAATAAGGAAATTAAACAGACTGCATATTATGCTCTAGATACACAGGTAATTCAGAGAAGCACAAAAGCGGTCGATCTGGGGACAATAATGACCGAGGATGCCAAATTCGAGACACAAAATCAGGTTGCAATAAACAAAGCAAAAAGAGTAACGGTACAGGCACTAAGAAAGTTCAAAAGGAGGGACAAGACAGTAATGATTCCCCTGCTGAGAACACTGATCATACCGAAACTTGAATACTGCTCAGTTTTGACGTCCCCATACAAAAAGGAAGAAACAAATAAACTAGAAGAAACGCAGAGACATTTCACAGCCAAGATTGATGGCTGCAAAGAACTCAACTACTAGGAAAGACTACGTAAACTAAAACTGTAATCCCTGGAAAGGAGAGAGAGGTATACCATAATCTACGTATGGAAAATGATCGAAAAACTGGTACCAAACGTCAAACTAAACCCAATTACCATCCAAACAACACTGGAAAATAGGAAAGGCAGAAAGTGTAGTGTTCCCAAATTAAAGGCCTGACAAGGGACCTCCTCAATACTGAAGAAAAATAGCTTGGTTGTTAGGGGACTAAGACTTTTTAACCAGCTTCCTAAGGACCTCAGAAACGTTACAGGGGTCAAAGTGGAAGTCTTCAAGAGAAGACTAAATGCCTGGCTCAGGACAGTACCAGATGAGCCGGGTGTACCTGGCAATGTGCGGTGGAGAGCGCAAGAGAGCAACTCGTTCCTCCACCAAACCAGACTTAGAGGTGGGGCCACCAGCTTGACCTTCGTGTGCAGAGAGACCGACGCACGGAACCACAACGAGGTTAACGAGGTTAATATGAAGATAAAATTTTTAATATAATTAAATTATTGTATTTAAGTAATTTAAACCAAACTTTTCACAAAAAGTTTTAGATTAAGTTATTTTTCGAGAGTCCAAACAATGGCGCCTGTTGACGGGATAACGGTAGAGGACCAACTTTGAAGTCGGCCATCTCCGTCAGGAGATTAGGACGTCAGTAGGAAACATATACGGTTGAAGAACTAAGTGTCTTCCTGAAGGGCCGATTGGGTCGCAAATTCCGAAGGATCCTATTGTCTTCGTAATCATATGCCCTCCTTCCACCAGCTGAAACCCGAGAGCCTCAACCGTCGCTCTGTATGCGTCTTCATTACTTCTAAGGGCAGCATCCAGTCCTTCCACTTCTACGCCTGCGCGGCTTAGTATTCCTCGTACTGTTATGTACCACATTGTTACGAGTCGAGCAGAGCCGAATCACTTTTAAAATTTCTCTGAAATGTGAAAAATGTCCCATGAAATTTGTTTTTGTGCAAGAGTTCAAAACTTTTAGAGAAAAATTTATTTACTTCTCATGCAGTTAGATATTAGATGTTCTCACTTTTGATGTGTCTATTTTCATCTTAATACAACTGTCACATGTATAAACAGTTGTTACTAAAATTTTACTTTCGTTCAGGTTTGGAGGTTATTTTTAAATGTGTAAGCTCTATCCTTTATAGAATATATTACTTCAATGGTATATTCTACACGAAACGTTGAATTAAATCATTTGGATCACCTGAATATCAGGGCCTCCAGCCTTCTTTAGTTAGCCTTATAAGGCTAACTAACGAAAATATCACGACTTAACCTAACCAATCGTTAGGTCACCTGTACGCCCTTGACGAGTGGTTAGGTTAGGTCGTGATATTTTCGTTAGTTAGCCTTATAAGGCTAACTAAAGAAGGCTCGGGGCCCTGATCTTCAGGTGATCCAATCATTTTTATCTATGAGATATCCCATACTAAAAGTGTTGATTTCATGAAGTTTGCAAAAAAAAAATATGTAGGAAAAATATAAATCTAATTTGGGGCAGTTACTTTCTCATCAAAATTCGGAGTGAGATCTTCCTACAGTCAACATTTATAAACTCGATCAACATAATTGTCATGAGAGTAACTGTTCCGTTTCCTGCTGGACTGTTATCATAGCATAATGGTATAGAAGGCAACTTGGATCACCTGAAGATCAGGGCCCCCAGCCTTCTCTAGTTAGCTTTACAAGGCTAACTACCGAAAATATCACGACCTAACCTAACCAATCGTTATGTCAATTGTACGCCCTTGATGATTGGTTAGGTTAGGTCGTGATATTTTCGTTAGTTAACCTTATAAAGTAACTAAAGAAGGCTGTGGGTCCTGATCTTCAGGTGATCTGGCAACTGTCCTTTAGATTGTTTTTAATGTCATAAATAAAGGTAACTGGCTGCCTGCCTTTATACCTCACCTAATTACAAACATATCATAATTCCTTTATCTAAAATGAAGACTGAGTCCAGTATTCTAAACCGGAGGGCAATTTGCACTAATAATAAAGTATCTTTTTTTACTTATGTGCAGATATTAAATTAGAAAAATTAAATTCACATAGTATACATTATGCTACTCAGTGCTCAGTGTAAATGAGTTAAATGGTTAAGCATCATTCATTTCAAACTAAGATTGTTTGGAACTGAAAAAAAAGGTGGTAAAAATACCAATTACTTTCAGCTTCTTGTTATCTAACTTTAAAATAAAGAAGCCTCAATTCCTTCCCAAATTTTACTTCTAGTTTTATATTACGTGAAATTTTGCACATAGTAAACTCGTCGTCGATAGTTTGCTTTAAGAAATATTATCTGTACTGCATATTAGATGGAAAAAAAAGTTCCCATACTTTCCTCAGTTCCATAAACTATTTATGTATAAAAAAAAAACACGACACTTTGTATACCTGCACGTTCTTAGTATAATGGTCACATCCTCCTGCTGCTAATGGGTAACTAAAGGATAGTTGTATCCCACCACCACAAGTGCAGTAAATCAAAGAAAAAGTCTTAAAAATTCAGATTAAATCAACCAACATTAAATTTATATCCATAGGCACATTCTAGATTTATATTTGCAATAAAATAATGCTAATTTGTTTTAATAACGACTACTACTATTATTACCCAGTAATTGAGTACCCAGTTTATAATTAACGGATCACCTGAAGATCAAGGCCCACAGCTTCTCTAGTTAGTTCCAAGGCTAACTAACGAAAATATCACGACCTAACCTAACCATTCGTTAGGCCAACTGTACGCCCTTGACGATTGGTGCTCCGTGAAAGCCAAACGTACTCAATTGGGAGGAAAAAATCTTCATTACAGTTTTGTTTCAAAGAATCCCACAGTAGTTTTGCGTTGGAGATCCCCATTACGTTTTCCCAATTGACGTGTGACAATTTATTTCGAAATTTACAAAAGTCTGCGTGCTGGAAGTTAGGAATTTTAGTCGAGTTAGCTGGTTTCGAGTGACTTACTGAGAGGACAAACTCTACATATTGTGACGCTATTGCTTAACGGTTCTATTAGTTGAAGATCAGTGATTAGCCTATCGTCCGTAGTTATTACTAAATCCAAAATACTGTCCAACCTCGTAGCTTCCCCAACCTTTTGAATAGAAAGCTATCCTCGAGAAAATTAACTAAACGATTACCTTCCGCGTCTCCCTGCATTGTATCGTAATTCACATTGGCGCAATTAAAGTCACCCATAACTAAAGCCTGCTCACTACCTATTATTCTCTTTAGTTCACGATATAACGCTTTGTCCGTATCAGCGTTTGATTAGGGGGCCTATATATAACCGCAACAAACAAGTTTGAAATCGTTCAATTAAGTTCTGCTATAGTCGAATCTATCGGTTCTGGAATTGTGTGCTTTACTTTTATAAACGTTCGCAATATTATCTTTCATATACAACATAACACAGCCTCCTCGCCTACCTATTCTGTTTTTAACAAAAAGTCTATAAACCTCTAAATTTGATACTCCCCTACAAAGTCACGTGTTTCAGTGCTAAGCCACGATCATTTGTCGCAATTAAATCAGTCTTTACAAGCAATTAAAGAAAAAAATTCGTTTATTTTATTTCGTAGGCTACGAGCATTTAACGATAGAACCTTCAAATTGTTTGTAATTGCGACACCTTCGCAAGCGCAGGGGAAATTTGTGGAAATTACGCTGGGACCGTTCGAGTTACGGCAGCCTGAAAAGAAGAGACAGTATTATGAAATAGTCTTCCTAAAACGCGCAGCTCCAACGTTATTAAGATGAAGTCCATCTCCGAGGAACAAATCCCTCCTGCCGTAGAAACTGTTCCAAAAATTTGCAAAATGCACTCCTTCCTGTAGAAATCGCTACGTTAGATAATTCGAGGAAGTATACCGTTAAAACAATCTTCGTTTTTTCCTTTAATCGCTCTAGTAAGTCTCTTTACCTAGCCAGCAGTTCTTCCGATCTAGAATTTAAAACGTTATTAGTACCGACATGAATAACATACGTTGTGTCCTCAGAGGTACCATCTGTAAAAATGGTCAACATTACTAGTATATCCTCCACCTTTGCACCAGGGTAGCAGTAACGGCGCCCTACGACGAGGGTTTCTCCACAGAATTCCTCAAGCTGCCCTCGAACAATGGAATCGCCAACGAGTTGTATTTCCGGTTCATCAGCATCTTCGAAACCTAAAACAGAAAACTTATTGTTATTACTGGTAGACAAGTCTTAGGTTTTCTCAATGGGGCTCCATTACACACTCGAACGAAGGGTTGGGAACTAGGGGAAGAGAGAGGGCTATTAGTACTATTTATATTATTAGTAGAAACTGAGGCAGGAGGGGTCGTAACTGGAGTCTCAAGGGATTCCAATTTTGCCGTCAGGAGCATCACGCTTTCTTCAAGCCTCACTCTAGCCTCCCTCTCACGTTCTAACTCGTTCCTCAGGACTTCCATGCTTGAGCACCACCTGCAAACTAACTGTTCATTATTATTAGCCATTGTAAACACGTAAGCGGCAAATTTCCCTTCACAGCGACTGCAAGTACTTGACGGGGGTGCCATGCTCTTAATTAGTTTAAAAACAAAAACAAACAAAAACGAGTGTTTGGAAATTAATAAATTACAAACGTAGTCTACCATGTGCTTATTGTGCCGTCACCTCCGCAAACCCGCAAAAATGTTCTTGAAAAGCAGAAACAGGTTCTTGTAACACAATTTTTTACTAAATGAATATATAATTAAGCTACCGACGAAAGATCTGTGAAAGAAAAAGTATTAAATGAAACTTATCTGTCCGCTATTCGACCGACTTTTTTCATTTTTTCCCACGGTGGGTGACCACACTCTACTTGATCTCCCGAAGGAAGGGAAAATGAACCTTGTGGAATCTCGTTTTCTGATAGATTTGAAAAACAAAAAAGGTAAACCAAGGGAATTTCAACCTTATGAAACCTCATTTAGTAATAGATTCGGGAAACAAACAAGGCAAGCCACGTGAACTAGCCTTGGTTTAATCAAATAATATAGTAATGAATAAAGTCAATAAATGAAATATATTCGCTAATGAATGATTAGTAACACGAAGTAATTTAGTTAAGAATGCAACAAACACTATTTTTTTTAAAGACACCTCAACGAAAACCACTTATTCAATTGATTAACACTAGACACTCGATAAAACACCCCTGTTCACAAGGAGAGACTGATTACATATGGCGGTATAGATCGGCCAGAAAGGAACATAGAGAGGAAGGCAAAGATAGAAGGATAGAAACCGAAAGAGGGCAGCTTGGAAATTAAAGAGTTGTGCCAAACTCGATCAAAAACTTTTGATATGTCTAGCGCAATACCAAAAGTTTCACCGAAATTCGGAAAAGAGGATGACTTAGAGTCAAAGACCCATATGACGATCTTAAAGAAGATTGTGAGAAGAAAGGGGTCAAGAATGTTCATACAAGAATAGATCCAAAAACGTTTAGAAAGGGAAGAAAATGAAAGCAGTTAGATGATAATTGGAGGGTTGAGAGCGGTCCCCTTCTTTGAGGACAGGCTGATGAAGGCGAATTTCCAGCAGAAAGAAAATGTACCAGATGAAAAACAAAGACGAAGAGTTGCCTGTCAGGGTGTCAGCAGAGAAACAGTTCTTAAAAACAACGGAGGGACACCATCAGTACTGTACACCTTCCTAGAGCTGAGACCAGATATGGTAGAAAAAAACATTTTAAAGGAGATTCTAATTCAGACATAATTAAGTCAAAGGGAGGAGGAGAAGGAGGAACAGCATTGGATTCGTCCAGGGTTGAGTTGGAGGGAAAAGTTTGAGCGAAGTGTTCAGCTTTACCAGAAAAGACGGCAACTGAGCCGTCGGAATGGAAAAGAGGAGGGAAAGAAGTTGTTGGAGAGGTTCTTCGATAGGTTCCAGAAAGAGCGAGATAATTAGAATTGGGCAGGTTTTCAAATTTTTGACGGATGAAGGAATTATTTGCGAATTGAAAAACAGATTTTGCTCGATTCCGGCCAGAAATATAAGTTAAGTGGGAGCCAGGAGTTGGATGGCAACGATACCTTCTGAAAGCCTCCTCGCTGTTGCGGATAGCATTACGTAGAACAAGCAAAGTTAAGCAAGGTTTTTTTTGCATTAGTAGTAGGAATAGAATATGGAATATACGCCTCCATGCCCGAGAGAATTACCTCCGTGATGAGCTCAGCGCACTCAGAAGGGCTCAGCCACTGAAGCAGTAATCATTCCATGAGAAATCACAGAAATACTGCCTTAGAGCCTCCCAATCAGTGGCGCCAAAGTGCCAAAGGCGTCTCCTCTTGTTAGGATCCAACGGCCGAATTGGAGCGATAGGACAGGAAACAGATATAAGATTGTGGTCGGAGGAGCCCAACGGAGAAAAAAGTTTTACAAATTAAGAAGGATGAGTGGTGAGAAATAAATCCAGAATGTTGGGCCTATCACCAAGGCGATTGGGGATACGAGTAGGGTGCTGTGCAATCTGCTGTAGGTCTTTCAGGAGAGAGAAGTTGTAAGCTTCTTCAACAGGGATGTCATTGAAATAGGAGAAAAGCCAAAGTTGGTGGTAAACATTGAAATTTCCTGAAATGGAGATTTCAGCAAAAGGAGAATGGGATAGAATGTATTCCACTTTGGAAGTGAAGTGTCAAAGTGTTTTGGATAGTCAGTAGAATTAAGAAAAAAGTAGACAGCGCAGATATATTTAGTTTGAGATTGGCACGTATGCCGTAGCCAGAGAGTGTAGAATTCGGAGGATTCAAGTTGGGAATACGAGAGCAAGTTACTGTAGGTCATTCCGTACATATTCGCAACATCCAACTTTGAAATGAAATTGAGCATAGAGAAAGTAGGAGAGTACAGAAAAGGGGTTGCTGTCAGTTGTCCCAGACACCTGAGTTTCAGTGAGAAAGAGAAGGTGAGTTTAGAGGAGAGGTGGCATTCAACAGATTGAAACCTTAGGAAAGGCTACGAGTGTTGCAGAAGTTTATGAAAAGTGAATCAAGCAGAGGCCCAGAACATTTCAAATGGGCTAGTAGCAGAACCAACCTGCTATCCTGGCCGGGTCTGCGTTCCGGTATCGGCATAGGAAGAGCCAAAAGTGGGGACATTTATGGTTCCTTTCCCAAGGACTCCAAAGCTCTTCAAGTCTATGCATTGTGTTGTTTTTTTCGTAAATTCTGAAAAGATTGTATAGTGTGTAAGATGAGATATATATATATATATATATATATATATATATATATATATATATATATATATATGTGTGTGTGTGTGTGTGTGTAGTGAGGAATAGTGAGAGAAGTGTGTGTTTGAGAGCATGTTGGATTGCTCATAGGGTAGATGACATGAGACACGGAAAAAGATCAGCTAAAGAGGACACTGCCAGGAGAAACAACGGGGGTTCCAACATTCCCTCTCTCCTGCCTAACGTCTCTCCCAGAGTACCTCCCTGGTCGATTGATGTCTACAGTCTCCTCCTCCAGGAGTTGCCTGCGAAGTAAAGCAACTCCAGAAACCTAGTTCCAGTTCCTAGTTCTGGCGCGCTCCTGTCACCCCGAGCTCCAGCTCTACTCCGGCTCCGGAGCACATTTATGAAAAATTATCCAGCTCCACTGTAGCTCCGTAAACAGAACACTGCCACGGTATATTCAGATAATAATACTTTAAGTAGATGCGACGTTTCTCTTGATCAATTTGATATTGCATACCTTACATACGGTAATATACAGGGTGTACATAAAGTCAGGATCTATTTTTGTGAAATAATTATTTTTTCTATTTTTCTTTTCAGAAGCCCTTAGAATGAATACAGAAGAGCGTGTGGCAATAGTAATTTGGCGAATCGAGGGAAAGAAATACAATGACATCAGAGAGAAGTTTAGAAGATTTCATAAGCCGGGGCCAATAGACAAGACAATACGAAAATTGGTGAACAAATTTAAACGAACGGGATCTGTAAATGATGAAGCAAGATCAGGACGACCGTGTATGTCAGATCTTACCGTGAATGCAGTACGCGGAATTATCACTGAGGAGCCACGTACGTCCGTTCGTGCTGCATCACACAGATTCGGCCTCCCGACGTCATCTGTGCACAAAATTCTGAAAGTTAATTTGCAGAAGAAAAGCTATCATTTGCAGGTTTTACATGATTTACATGAGGAAGATCAAGCCACTTTCCATACGTGTGGAAAAGTAAATCGCCATAACTGTCGAATTTGGGCAGATGAAAGACCGAATGATTTCGTCCAAAATTGGGAAAGAGACTCACCTAAAGTTAATGTCTGGATGGGTTTAACAAAATCTAAGGTTTATGGTCCTTTTTTCTTTGCTGAAGCTACAGTTACGGGGCTTATTTATCTGGACATGTTGCAGCAATTCCTTGAACCTCAGCTGATTGGGGATAGGATTGTTAGTACCGTCGTCTATCAACATGATGGTGCTCCTTGTCACTATGCCAAAATTGTTCAGGATCATCTAAATGGACGTTTTCCAAATCGCTGGATCGGACGCGGAAGCAACAGACCTTGGCCAGCGAGATCACCAGACTTAACCACTTTAGATTTCTTTGCATGGGGCTTTATCAAATCGCACGTCTATCAGACGAAGATTACGAGTCTTGAAAACTTACGTACACGTATATAAACTGCTGCAGATAACATAACCCCGCAAATGCTCCAGAATGTGTTTAGAAATGTTGCGGAACGATTTGAGCTGTGCAGGGATACTGATGGGCGTCACGTCGAATCCTACTCTTAATTATTTAATAAATGTTACCACTCTATCATTTTACGATTGAATTCCATATAATTTCCAAGTGCTTCACAAAAATAGATCCTGACTTTATGTACACCCGGTATATATATGTGTGTGTATATTATATATATATATATATATATATATATATATATATATATATATGAAGTACTGATGATATTTTGTTTTCCCATTTTGGATATACTTAATGCATAATTACTCAGATAATTAAGGTGACTTGTTTAACCCTTTAGTGCACAAAGATCTTTTCTGAGACTGAATAAACTCGTCTGGCGTTAGCTAGACCAAAATCAGTAAAGTTAACACTGTGCGCTAAAGGGTTAAGTATGATTATTATTACATGTAATTTTCATAATAATATTACGAAATGTTTTGCATGGTCCATAATGAATTTCGTATTAAGTGATCTTATTATTCCTAATATTTGAGCACATTAAGTATTTTGTTGTTTAATTTACGTCTTAAAAAATATTACCCAATGAGCGAAAATATTTCCACTCCTCATTAAAATACTGAATTCCTCGTAGTTCATAAAGTTATGCAACCTTCAATTAAACGATGACCACATTCATTGCTATTTTACTGGCATAATTATCTTATTATTTGCTTGGTTTAAGAAGTTTAATTTTATGTATTTATATTTACATTTTTCATATCGGATTCTTCACGTTAAACATTTTCAAAAATTAAGCGAGCCACGAATGAATTCCCAATTCCATAAGGCCTTCGTTTTAATTATTCGTACAGACTTATTAAGAAATGAATGTTTCCACTTCTGGACCAGAGATACGCAACCAGCAGCCGGCGAACTGATTTTTTGTAAGCTTCTCGCGATCCATTTCCTTTTTTGAAGTTTATATATAAACCATTTCAATGAATTAAATAATATTTTATATCTAAGTCTTTTTAAAATGAATTTTGCGAGTGTATACACGCTTGGGGGCCGGGTAGCTCGGTACTTACGGTGGCGGACTCTCAGAGGTGAGGCTCTGGTTCACTCCTACCTGCTGGCTTCTGAGTTGGGTTGAGTTGGCTAAAGGGCTAAAGGTGAACTTTGGGCACACTCGCTCCCCCATCGTGAAGGAAATGAGCTTCCTGAATATATATATATATTATACGCCCCTCGGAGATATATTAAAATTAATTACTCCAAGAGGGTATAATATTGTACTCCTGGATGGAAAACACCGCCTCAATGTCTTGTAGATCCCTGACCACAGAGCACGCCGGACCAAATCCGTTTAAGGGTCAGAGTGTAGATATTTCTTTGGTAGTCAAAGAAAACACGTCAGCGAGTATTATTTTAATCAAATTTAGCAAGAGGGATTTTGATCAATTACAGTAAATCAATTATTTCTTTTTCACAGAAAGTTCATAATATGAATATTTCTTCAATAAAAGTTTATAAGTACAATAATAGTTAATCCTTAATTGTAAGATATTAAATAAACTGGAAACCCCTCTAAGACACCCTTGTCCGTTCTGAGTCTCCAAACTTTCCGATACAAAGCAATTTCATAACGAGATGACATGCACCCATCACCTCGGAGATTCCTTCTGAGGCTCTCTACCTAGCCCGTTCTGAAGCTCTTTCAAAGCAATTTCCTAACGAGATGAAATGCACCCTTCACCCCGGAGACCCGTCTCCTCGGAATCTACCGTCAGGGCGTTGAGCCCCTTCTTATATAGTCAACAGAACGGAACCTGCCAATGACACCACGCAAGCGGTTGACGTCATCTGGGAACTCTGGAGAAGCGAGCGTCTCACAATCCATTGTGTTTCCCAGGTGCAGTCAAAGAAACCGTCCACGTCATTGGCGTGATTTTCGTTCGGGAGGAAGTGAGTCATACACTAGCGTGTGAATTATTAAATTAATGAAATTACATAAAAATAATTGTGTCATCAGGGCGCGGCTTTACTTCGATGATAAATCAAATTATAACATGTATAACATATATATACATATGCTTCACTACAATTCAATACTTTTGGTATAATATTTTATGATATAACTTTCCTGACAACAATGTCAGGAAAGTAATACAAAAAAAACTGGAGAGTATCGATAGGGAAATACACTCTGATAAAGGGCCATACAGAGAGGGAAGAGGAAAAGGCGGTAGAAACAATAAAGGAAAATCCAAAATACTTCTACAGCTATGCGAAAAGGAAAACAAAAACGAGCGCCGCTATTGGGCCCTTGGCCCCTTAGGGAAGAGAAATAATGAACTAACCGACGATCCAAAAGAAATATCTGAAACATTGAGAGCCCAGTATGAATCGGTCTTCAGTACCTCAAAAAGTGACAAAGCGATACCTGACATAGATGCATTCTTCGAAGAGAAATTGCAAGGAGAATGTATAAAATTCAACGAAAATCAGCACAAAGTCCGATTGGGAAGATCATGCCTATCACAACTTATAGAGCATTATAACAATATCCTAGATGCACTTGAAGATAATGAAAACTATGATGTCATATACCGTACACGGATTTTGCTAAAGCTTTCGACAAATGCGATCATGGTATAATAGCACATAAAATGAAATGTATGGGAATAACAGGCAAAGTGGGAAAATGGATCAACAACTTCCTCGGAGAACGACAACAGGTTGTCGAAATTCGGGGTGTATCATTATCAGTATAGAAGTACGCAGCTCAGTACCACAAGGTACAGTGCTGGCCCCACTCCTTTTCATTATCATGCTGACAGACATAGACAGTGGAGTTAACAGCAACAGTATAGTAACATCCTTTGCAGACGATACAAAGATCAGCAGAAAAATCAGTGATGCAAATGAAGTGGAAGCCTTGCAGAGGGACACAAACAAAATATACAAATGGTCAGAAGACAACAATACGACATTTAACACCGAGAAATTTCAGCTCTTAAGATATGGTAGAAATAAGGAAATTAAACAGACTGCATATTATGCTCTAGATACACAGGTAATTCAGAGAAGCACAAAAGCGGTCGATCTGGGGGTAATAATGACCGAGGATGCCAAATTCGAGACACAAAATCAGGTTGCAATAAACAAAGCAAAAAGAGTAGCGGTACAGGCACTAAGAAAGTTCAAAAGGAGAGACAAGACAGTAATGATTCCCCTGCTGAGAACACTGATCATACCGAAACTTGAATACTGCTCAGTTTTGACGTCCCCATACAAAAAGGAAGAAATAAATAAACTAGAAGAAACGCAGAGACATTTCACAGCCAAGACTGATGGCTGCAAAGAACTCAACTACTAGGAAAGACTACGTAAACTAAAACTGTAATCCCTGGAAAGGAGAGAGAGGTATACCATAATCTACGTATGGAAAATGATCGAAAAACTGGTACCAAACGTCAAACTAAACCCAATTACCATCCAAACAACACTGGAAAATAGGAAAGGCAGAAAGTGTAGTGTTCCCAAATTAAAGGCCTGACAAGGGACCTCCTCAATACTGAAGCAAAATAGCTTGGTTGTTAGGGGACTAAGACATTTTAACCAGCTTCCTAAGGACCTCAGAAACGTTACAGGGGTCAAAGTGGAAGTCTTCAAGAGAAGACTAAATGCCTGGCTCAGGACAGTACCAGATGAGCCGGGTGTACCTGGCAATGTGCGGTGGAGAGCGCAAGAGAGCAACTCGTTCCTCCACCAAGCCAGACCTAGAGGTGGGGCCACCAGCTTGACCTTCGTGTGCAGAGAGACCGACGCACGGAACCACAACGAGGTTAACGAGGTTAATATGAAGATAAAATTTTTAATATAATTAAATTATTGTATTTAAGTAATTTAAACAAAACTTTTCACAAAAAGTTTTAGATTAAGTTATTTTTCGAGAGTCCAAACAATGGCGCCTGTTGACGGGATAACGGTAGAGGACACAACTTTGAAGTCGGCCATCTCCGTCAGGAGATTTAGGACGTCAGTAGGAAACATATACGGTTGAAGAACTAAGTGTCTTCCTGAAGGGCCGATTGGGTCGCAAATTCCGAAGGATCCTATTGTCTTCGTAATCATATGCCCTCCTTCCACCAGCTGAAACCCGAGAGCCTCAACCGTCGCTCTGTATGCGTCTTCATTACTTCTAAGGGCAGCATCCAGTCCTTCCACTTCTACGCCTGCGCGGCTTAGTATTCCTCGTACTGTTATGTACCACATTGTTACGAGTCGAGCAGAGCCGAATCACTTTTAAAATTTCTCTGAAATGTGAAAAATGTCCCATGAAATTTGTTTTTGTGCAAGAGTTCAAAACTTTTAGAGAAAAATTTATTTACTTCTCATGCAGTTAGATATTAGATGTTCTCACTTTTGATGTGTCTATTTTCATCTTAATACAACTGTCGCATGTATAAACAGTTGTTACTAAAATTTTACTTTCGTTCAGGTTTGGAGGTTATTTTTAAATGTGTAAGCTCTATCCTTTATAGAATAATTACTTCAATGGTATATTCTACACGAAACGTTGAATTAAATCATTTGGATCACCTGAATATCAGGGCCTCCAGCCTTCTTTAGTTAGCCTTATAAGGCTAACTAACGAAAATATCACGACTTAACCTAACCAATCGTTAGGTCACCTGTACGCCCTTGACGAGTGGTTAGGTTAGGTCGTGATATTTTCGTTAGTTAGCCTTATAAGGCTAACTAAAGAAGGCTCGGGGCCCTGATCTTCAGGTGATCCAATCATTTTTATCTATGAGATATCCCATACTAAAAGTGTTGATTTCATGAAGTTTGCAAAAAAAAAATATTTAGGAAAAATATAAATCTAATTTGGGGCAGTTACTTTCTCATCAAGATTCGGAGTGAGATCTTCCTACAGTCAACATTTATAAACTCGATCAACATAATTGTCATGAGAGTAACTGTTCCGTTTCCTGCTGGACTGTTATCATAGCATAATGGTATAGAAGGCAACGTGGATCACCTGAAGATCAGGGCCCCCAGCCTTCTCTAGTTAGCCTTACAAGGCTAACTACCGAAAATATCACGACCTAACCTAACCAATCGTTATGTCAATTGTACGCCCTTGACGATTGGTTAGGTTAGGTCGTGATATTTTCGTTAGTTAACCTTATAAAGTAACTAAAGAAGGCTGTGGGCCCTGATCTTCAGGTGATCTGGCAACTGTCCTTTCGATTGTTTTTAATGTCATATATAAAGGTAACTGGCTGCCTGCCTTTATACCTCACCTAATTACAAACATATCATAATTCCTTTATCTAAAATGAAGACTGAGTTCAGTATTCTAAACCGGAGGGCAATTTGCACTAATAATATCTTTTTTTACTTATGTGCAGATATTAAATTAGAAAAATTAAATTCACATAGTATACATTATGCTACTCAGTGCTCAGTGTAAATGAGTTAAATGGTTAAGCATCATTCATTTCAAACTAAGATTGTTTGGAACTGAAAAAAAGGTGGTAAAAATACCAATTACTTTCAGCTTCTTGTTATCTAACTTTAAAATAAAGAAGCCTCAATTCCTTCCCAAATTTTACTTCTAGTTTTATATTACGTGAAATTTTGCACATAGTAAACTCGTCGTCGATAGTTTGCTTTAAGAAATATTATCTGTACTGCATATTAAATGGAAAAAAAAGTTCCCATACTTTCCTCAGTTCCATAAACTATTTATGTATAAAAAAAAACACGACACTTTGTATACCTGCACGTTCTTAAGTATAATGGTCACATCCTCCTGCTGCTAATGGGTAACTAAAGGATAGTTGTATCCCACCACCACAAGTGCAGTAAATCAAAGAAAAAGTCTTAAAAATTCAGATTAAATCAACCAACATTAAATTTATATCCATAGGCACATTCTAGATTTTATATTTGCAATAAAATAATGCTAATTTGTTTTAATAACGACTACTACTATTATTACCACAGTAATTGAGTACCCAGTTTATAATTAACGGATCACCTGAAGATCAAGGCCCACAGCTTCTCTAGTTAGTCTTCCAAGGCTAACTAACGAAAATATCACGACCTAACCTAACCATTCGTTAGGCCAACTGTACGCCCTTGACGATTGGTGCTCCGTTGAAAGCCAAACGTACTCAATTGGGAGGAAAAAATCTTCATTACAGTTTTGTTTCAAAGAATCCCACAGTAGTTTTGCGTTGGAGATCCCCATTACGTTTTCCCAATTGACGTGTGACAATTTACTTCGAAATTTACAAAAGTCTGCGTGCTGGAAGTTAGGAATTTTAGTCGAGTTAGCTGGTTTCGAGTGACTTACTGAGAGGACAAACTCTACCATATTGTGATCGCTATTGCTTAACGGTTCTATTACTTGAAGATCAGTGATTAGCCTATCGTCCGTAGTTATTACTAAATCCAAAATACTGTCCAACCTCGTAGCTTCCCCAACCTTTTGAATAAGAAAGCTATCCTCGAGAAAATTAACTAAACGATTACCTTCCGCGTCTCCCTGCATTGTATCGTAATTCACATTGGCGCAATTAAAGTCACCCATAACTAAAGCCTGCTCACTACCTATTATTCTCTTTAGTTCACGATATAACGCTTTGTCCGTATCAGCTGTTTGATTAGGGGGCCTATATATAACCGCAACAACAAGTTTGAAATCGTTCAATTTAAGTTCTGCTATAGTCGAATCTATCGGTTCTGGAATTGTGTGCTCTACTTTTATAACGTTCGCAATATTATCTTTCATATACAACATAACACAGCCTCCTCGCCTACCTATTCTGTTTTTAACAAAAAGTCTATAACCTCTAATTTGATACTCCCCTACAAAGTCACGTGTTTCAGTGCTAAGCCACGATTCATTTGTCGCAATTAAATCAGTCTTTACAAGCAATTAAAGAAAAAAATTCGTTTATTTTATTTCGTAGGCTACGAGCATTTAACGATAGAACCTTCAAATTGTTTGTAATTGCGACACCTTCGCAAGCGCAGGGGAAATTTGTGGAAATTACGCTGGGACCGTTCGAGTTACGGCAGCCTGAAAAGAAGAGACAGTATTATGAAATAGTCTTCCTAAACGCGCAGCTCCAACGTTATTAAGATGAAGTCCATCTCCGAGGAACAAATCCCTCCTGCCGTAGAAACTGTTCCAAAAATTTGCAAAATGCACTCCTTCCTGTAGAAATCGCTACGTTAGATAATTCGAGGAAGTATACCAGTTAAAACAATCTTCGTTTTTTCCTTTAATCGCTCTAGTAAGTCTCTTTACCTAGCCAGCAGTTCTTCCGATCTAGAATTTAAAACGTTATTAGTACCGACATGAATAACATACGTTGTGTCCTCAGAGGTACCATCTGTAAAATGGTCAACACTACTAGTTATATCCTCCACCTTTGCACCAGGGTAGCAGTAACGGCGCCTACGACGAGGGTTTCTCCCACAGAATTCCTCAAGCTGCCCTCGAACAATGGAATCGCCAACGAGTTGTATTTCCGGTTCATCAGCATCTTCGAAACCTAAAACAGAAAACTTATTGTTATTACTGGTAGACAAGTCTTAGGTTTTCTCAATGGGGCTCCATTACGCACTCGAACGAAGGGTTGGGAACTAGAGGAAGAGAGAGGGCTATTAGTACTATTTATATTATTAGTAGAAACTGAGGCAGGAGGGGTCGTAACTGGAGTCTCAAGGGATTCCAATTTTGCCGTCAGGAGCATCACGCTTTCTTCAAGCCTCATTCTAGCCTCCCTCTCACGTTCTAACTCGTTCCTCAGGACTTCCATGATTGAGCACCACCTGCAAACTAACTGTTCATTATTATTAGCCATTGTAAACACGTAAGCGGCAAATTTCCCTTCACAGCGACTGCAAGTACTTGACGGGGGTGCCATGCTCTTAATTAGTTTAAAAACAAAAAACAAAAAACGAGTGTTTGGAAATTAATAAATTACAACGTAGGTCTACCATGTGCTTATTGTGCCGTCACCTCCGCAAACCCGCAAAAATGTTCTTGAAAAGCAGAAACAGGTTCTTGTAACACAATTTTATACTAAATGAATATATAATTAAGCTACCGACGAAAGATCTGTGAAAGAAAAAGTATTAAATGAAACTTATCTCTCCGCTATTCGACCGACTTTTTTCATTTTTTCCCACGGTGGGTGACCACACTCTACTTGATCTCCCGAAGGAAGGGAAAATGAACCTTGTGGAATCTCGTTTTCTGATAGATTTGAAAAACAAAAAAGGCAAACCAAGGGAATTTCAACCTTATGAAACCTCATTTGGTAATAGATTCGGGAAACAAACAAGGCAAGCCACCTGAACTAGCCTTGGTTTAATCAAATAATATAGTAATGAATAAAGTCAATAAATGAAATATATTCGCTAATGAATGATTAGTAACACGAAGTAATTTAGTTAAGAATGCAACAAACACTATTTTTTTAAAGACACCTCAACGAAAACCACTTATTCAATTGATTAACACTGGACACTCGATAAAACACCTCTGTTCACAAGGAGAGACTGATCACATATGGCGGTATGGATCGGCCAGAAAGGAACTTAGAGAGGAAGGCAAAGATAGAAGGATAGAAACCGAAAGAGGGCAGCTTGGAAATTAAAGAGTTGTGCCAAACTCGATCAAAAACTTTTGATATGTCTAGCGCAATACCAAAAGTTTCACCGAAATTCGGAAAAGAGGATGACTTAGAGTCAAAGACCCATACTGACGATCTTAAAGAAGATTGTGAGAAGAAAGGTGTTCAAGAATGTTCCTACCAAGAATAGATCCAAAAAGTTTAGAAAGGGAAGAAATGAAAGCAGTTAGATGATAATTGGAGGGTTGAGAGCGGTCCCCCTTCTTTGAGACAGGCTGAATGAAGGCGAATTTCCAGCAGAAAGGAAATGTACCAGATGAAAAACAAAGCCGAAAGAGTTTGCCTAGTCAGGGTGTCAGCAGAGAAACAGTTCTTAAAAACAACCGGAGGGACACCAACAGTACTGTACACCTTCCTAGAGCTGAGACCAGATATGGTAGAAAAAACATTTTTAAAGGAGATTCTAATTTCAGACATAATTAAGTCAAAGGGAGGAGGAGAAGGAGGAACAGCATTGGATTCGTCCAGGGTTGAGTTGGAGGGAAAAGTTTGAGCGAAGTGTTCAGCTTTACCAGAAAAGACGGCAACTGAGCCGTCGGAATGGAAAAGAGGAGGGAAAGAAGTTGTTGGAGAGGTTCTTCGATAGGTTCCAGAAAGAGCGAGATAATTAGAATTGGGCAGGTTTTCACATTTTTGTCGGATGAAGGAATTATTTGCGAATTGAAAAACAGATTTTGCTCGATTCCGGCCAGAAATATAAGTTAAGTGGGAGCCAGGAGTTGGATGGCAACGATACCTTCTGAAAGCCTCCTCGCTGTTGCGGATAGCATTAGAACAAGCAAAGTTAAGCAAGGTTTTTTTGCATTAGTAGTAGGAATAGAATATGGAATATACAGTACGTCTCCATGCCCGAGAGAATTACCTCCGTGATGAGCTCAGCGCACTCAGAAGGGCTCAGCCACGGAAGCAGTAATCATTCCATGAGAAATCACAGAAATACTGCCTTAGAGCCTCCCAATCAGTGGCGCCAAAGTGCCAAAGGCGTCTCCTCTTGTTAGGATCCAACGGCCGAATTGGAGCGATAGGACAGGAAACAGATATAAGATTGTGGTCGGAGGAGCCCAACGGAGAAAAAAGTTTAACAAATTAAGAAGGATGAGTGGTGAGAAATAAATCCAGAATGTTGGGCCTATCACCAAGGCGATTGGGGATACGAGTAGGGTGCTGTGCAATCTGCTGTAGGTCATTCAGGAGAGAGAAGTTGTAAGCTTGTTAACAGGGATGTCATTGAAATAGGAGAAAAGCCAAAGTTGGAGATTTCAGCAAAAGGAGAATGGGATAGAATGTATTCCACTTTGGAAGTGAAGTGTCAAAGTGTTTTGGATAGTCAGTAGAATTAAGAAAAAAGTAGACAGCGCAGATATATTTAGTTTGAGATTGGCATGTATGCCGTAGCCAGAGGGTGTAGAATTCGGAGGATTCAAGTTGGGAATACGAGAGCAAGTTACTGTAGGTCATTCCGTACATATTCGCAACATCCAACTTTGAAATGAAATTGAGCATAGAGAAAGTAGGAGAGTACAGAAAAGGGGTTGCTGTCAGTTGTCCTAGACACCTGAGTTTCAGTGAGAAAGAGAAGGTGAGTTTAGAGGAGAGGTGGCATTCAACAGATTGAAAACTTAGGAAAGGCTACGAGTGTTGCAGAAGTTTATGAAAAGTGAATCAAGCAGAGGCCCAGAACATTTCAAATGGGCAGTAGCAGAACCAGCCCTGCTATCCTGGCCGGGTCTGCGTTCCCGGTATCGGCATAGAAAGAGCCAAAAGTGGGGACATTTATGGTTCCTTTCCCAAGGGACTCCAAAGCTCTTCAAGTCTATGCCATTGTGTTGTTTTTTCTTAAATTCTGAAAAGATTGTATAGTGTGTAAGATGTATATATAATTATATATATATATATATATATATATATATATATATATATATATATGTGTGTGTGTGTGTGTGTGTGTGTGTGTGGTGAGGAATAGTGAGAGAAGTGTGTGTTTGAGAGCATGTTGGATTGCTCATAGGGTAGATGACATGAGACACGGAAAAAGATCAGCTAAAGAGGACACTGCTAGGAGAAACAACGGGGGTTCCAACATTCCCTCTCTCCTGCCTAACGTCTCTCCCAGAGTACCTCCCTGGTCGATTGATGTCTACAGTCTCCTCCTCCAGGAGTTGCCTGCGAAGTAAAGCAACTCCAGAAACCTAGTTCCAGTTCCTAGTTCTGGCGCGCTCCTGTGACCCCGAGCTCCAGCTCTACTCCGGCTCCGGAGCACATTTATGAAAAATTATCCAGCTCCACTGTAGCTCCGTAAACAGAACACTGCTAACGGTATATTCAAATAATAATACTTTAAGTAGATGCGACGTTTCTCTTGATCAATTTGATATTGCATACCTTATGTACGGTAATATACAGGGTGTTAATAAAGTCAGGATCTATTTTTGTGAAATAATTATTTTTTCTATTTTTCTTTTCAGAAGCCCTTAGAATGAATACAGAAGAGCGTGTGGCCATAGTAATTTGGCGAACCGAGGGAAAGAAATACAATGACATCAGAGAGAAGTTTAGAAGATTTCATAAGCCGGGACCAATAGCCAAGACAATACGAAAATTGGTGAACAAATTTAAACGAACGGGATCTGTAAATGATGAAGCAAGATCAGGACGACCGTGTATGTCAGATCTTACCGTGAATGCAGTACGCGGAATTATTACTGAGGAGCCACGTACGTCCGTTCGTGCTGCATCACACAGACTCGGCCTCCCGACGTCATCTGTGCACAAAATTCTGAAAGTTAATTTGCAGAAGAAAAGCTATCATTTGCAGGTTTTACATGATTTACATGAGGAAGATGAAGCCACTTTCCATACGTGTGGAAAAGTAAATCGCCATAACTGTCGAATTTGGGCAGATGAAAGACCGAATGATTTCGTCCAAAATTGGGAAAGAGACTCACCTAAAGTTAATGTCTGGATGGGTTTAACAAAATCTAAGGTTTATGGTAGTCTATCAGACGAAGATTACGAGTCTTGAAAACTTACGTACACGTATACGAACTGCTGCAGATAACATAACCCCGCAAATGCTCCAGAATGTGTTTAGAAATGCTGCGAAACGATTTGAGCTGTGCAGGGATACTGATGGGCGTCACGTCGAATCCTACTCTTAATTATTTAATAAATGTTACTACTTTATCATTTTATGATTGAATTCCATATAATTTCCAAGTGCTTCACAAAAATAGATCCTGACTTTATGTACACCCTGTATTCTTTTCTAAATAAAACTTGGTTGTTTGTTTGTTTGAAAAAAGTTTCCCCACGGGGGCCTAATGTAGGCGTTAGAAACGTATCGATGTTTGTGTGGTTTGTGGCCATAAGAAAGTTGAGAATCACCCACTTAGAGGACCTACTGCACATGAATATATTATACATTAACTCACTTACCTCTTTGCTTAGGTAAACAAAGATAACTGCAGCAGCAACAGAAGCAAATAAACTTTAAATAGTCCGCATGCTTAGAATCAAGGATGCAATTCTAGACCGAAACTGAACGGTCCTGCGTTTGATGTCGTTGCTTAAAAATAAATAAATAAGTAAAAACATTAAAAACACGTATAACACTGTTCCTTTTATGTCCTTTTAGAACTACAAAATCAAAATAATATTTTTTTTATATTTGAAATACGCATAAAATTAATCTTAAATATGAATTGAGAATACAATAATATAATAAATCTGCTTTACAACTACATTATGAATTATTTAGATTCTAAATTTAGATTGCACGTTCTGTTCACACCTTCCTAAATGATGTTTCTCTGATTACGTAGGATGTTCAACGCTGCGCAACTAATACCAGAATGCTGATGATTAACAATTCCGCGTGCATAACAATGACAGCGACCGTTTGTACTGGTTATAACGATTACAGTTTGAAAGCAAAGGGGGGATTAGGCACTTTGGTGGTTTCTTGAGCACGTAAAAGCAAAGAAACAAGCAAAATGCACTATAAAAATGAAAGAAAAATAGAAGATAAATTAGAGGGAAAACACAGTTAGGAGAGGTCGAGTAAAGTGTGTGTGTGTGAGAGAGAGAGGATTGATATTTTAAAGAAGGAATAGTACAAGTCTTCGTGGTAATAAAAGGAAGTTTTCTTTTTCTCGTCTTTACAGAAATTTGTGATTGTTCAATCTTACAAATAATAACCGTAAGTAATAAAACGACTCTGGGAAGTATCATAGAAATTCATTTCAAAGAATATTTTAATGAGAATTTGTTTAAATAAATACAACAGAATTACTTTAAAATAAATTAACAAAAAATAAATATACGGCACTGAAGAAAACATTAAAAATGTAAAGGATTTTTACTGGGGGATACTCCGTGTATTAAACATAAATATGTGTAGTAAAAATAATGCAATAATTAACATTCATAAAGTTTGCAAAAATATTTGTTTTATAAAGTTTCCCATGTAACTATAATCAATATAGAAAATAGTAAACTTAATAAAAGAAAATTGTACGATGCATGAAAGGAAGGAGGACTTAAACAAAATCAATTAATAATTTCTTAGTTTTCAGTAAATAGTTTCGTGTGAAAATACATCTCACTTCAAAATACTGTGTATTCTTCATTTTTTACATTAAATACTTCATGTTATGCGTGTAAAATGTTTGTGTAATAACCTAATAGCCTATGTATTTAGTTTGCACTGAATCAGAAATATGAGAGAAATATTTGATTATATATATATAATATATATATATTCTTGTACCCTCACATTCCCTACATTATGTAATTACTGCTGCAACTAAACTAACACTAATTAACATTTCATAACAAAAGAATAGCGTATAAATATCATAAGAAGTTGTCTTAAATTGGGACAATTGAACAGCATAGTAATGTAGGCTAAAGAACTAAAGTAGCCTTATTCATTATTAAAGTTATATGCAAAGAGTTTCCATTCAATTAATTTATATTATTTTTTATTAATAAATATAATAACGATTAAAGTAATATAAATTAATTATTTATTATTAAGTAAATATTATTATCGTTTAGATCCGTTATTAATTATATTAAAAAGTCGTAAGGTGCCATTGTTCCTTGAGGATTTCTACTTTTAATATTCGCCAAGAGCAACTTCATTCACAATTTCCAAAGCCTTTGGACCATCGCATCTGCAAAATAAAGGATTATAATAATAAATAGTGCCTTTCTTAATCATTAACTATCACCCTTTTAGTCATCATTACTATAATTATTAGCAAACTTTATTCATTATATTCATTCTTTATTATACGTAGTGCGTGCATTATTTACTTTTTTTAACATTATTATTATTATTATTATTATTATTATTATTATCACTACTGATATTGATGTTTTTATCAGTATCAGCCACATTGAAAATGTTACCTTTCTCGTAAAGCCATTTTATAATAATCAATTAAAAAGACAAATATAATAATGGTTTCATTTATGTATTAATGGTACTACTACTACTAATAATAATAATAATAAATATAATCTTATTTTTATTTAATATTCTTTCATTCATTGTACGTTAATATATTCATTAAATCCCACAAAACACTATGAAGTTTTTAAGAATTGTAGAAAACTTCTTGCAATATAAATAATGTTCAAGAAATAGCTAGAAAATTCTCCTCGCTCACCGGAAAATGAAACCCTTTACAGTACCTTCTAAATAAGGATTCCATCAAGAACTGTAACTACAGAACACTTACGGAATCATACTGTTGCAAGAAGGATTAATTAGGAACTAATGAGGCTTTGCGAAGCCGTTTAGCTTTACTTTATCAAAAACTACAATGTTGTACGCGATAATGAAAACTCTATAATAATTCTTTCAGACCATTTTATCATTTTTTTTACTGGTAATGTAAAGAAAGCGCTTCACCATTATTACATTACATAAAAATGTTTTGCGGGAAGAAAACTGCTCAGGAAACTGTATTTGTCTACTAACGTACATAAAGAAAGGTTTCCTCAGCGACAGTATAACCATCCGTGGTTTCCCTAATCCAAGAAGCGCAATTTAGTTTCTTTTTGGATTTTTCGTTTAAACGACCTAAGCCCAAATTTCAAAGAAATGGAACCCTAAAATTTACATCAACCTATAGTTCACGTATTCATTTCTAAACGTCATTTTACTTTCAAATTATATAAAAAGAGTTTTGCTTTCTTTAAATACATAAACTAAAAATTGAAAGAAACGATACAATTTATTATACAGTGTATTGTACTCGGTTTTACTGTGTGTGTGTGTCTTTGAAGCTATTTTACGCTGTGTCTGTCTCAGAAAAAATTAGTGTAAAATATGTAGCAAAAACCATATCTTAAGGATTAATATATATATATAAGCAAACAACCACAGGGAAAAAGGAAAAAAGAAACACGAATTCCGAGCGCTTTCGTGATATATTCACATTTTCAAGGACAAGAGAGAAATTTCTCTCTTGTCCTTGAAAATGTGAATATATCACGAAAGCACTCGTAATTCGTTTCTTTTTTCTTTTTTCCCTGTGGTTGTTTGCTTATTTATAAGATCACGTGTTATTTTGTGATTTTACGGCATATATATACAGTATATACCCTGGCCAAATTATTAGACTCACTCGCAGAAATCTGCATTCATTCTTGTTTTTCTTAAATATTTTGTTTATCACCAGGAATTTATGGTTAAATGATACATGTATAATTAGGACGTATGTATTTGAATTTATATAGATACATATTGTCTTTTGCTCTATTAAATATAAAATGAAAAAAATATAGGTTGTTTCATTAAAGAAAATTTTCAGCCACTGAGTCTAATAATTAATTTGCCCAGGGTCTGTGTATATGAAGCATAGTGAATATATATATATATATATATATATATATATATATATATATATATATATATATACAAATGACCAAACTTTCACTATGCTTACTTTTCAATAGCTAGATGTTTGTAATGTATGGAAAACATAAGCACGAAAACGCTTGGTCATTGTAATTTTTTATTTCCTTTGTGTTTTTTTCTCGCATACTGTGGCAAATAGTTATAATAAAATCTTACTTTCTCATCCTTCAAATATTGTATAAATATTTCTTTGAAAACTCAAGTAAGTATTTTTGCGTTCCTTAATTTTAATTTTAATTAAAATTTAAATTACTTATTTAAATAAATTATGAAATTCATTTACGAATGTTTTAATAGAATCTTCATAAAAGCCACGCATCAAAACACGCCTCCTCCATCCATATGAACAGTGATACAACGACTCCGGTTTTATCTAAATTTGAAAATTCCGTCATTCTTACTAGCCGTGAAAATGGTCTGTAGTTTTGAATATACTAATTACCTGGGGAACATGGCGTCGCACTGAAGAGGCGTCCACGCAGTCACGGATCTCCACACTTGATTCAAGGTGTCAGACTCTCTCAGTTGCTGATCGCTCTCCGTCAGCACCTTCAAACCAACGCTGAAGAAGAAGACGATTTGTTAGAACTTGAATTATATCAAAAATTCTTATAAGGGCAAGTATTAATTTAAACATTTTAATTATTATTGAATTTTCTATAATAATGTAATGCAATGTAACACTTCTCTCTAGAGTTTTCCTGTTGTCGATATATACACCTCGTCACGGAATGACGAGGTGTACTTCTCAGTACACGAAAGGCCTTGGAATCATTTTTATTTTTCCTTGTGGGTTTGCATCATTCATTCATTTCACGTGTTTAATCATCCGATATATATATATATATATATATATATATATATATATAGGTGGCCCCGGGTTCGATTCTAGATGACGGCAGTCGGCGCGCAGCAAACCCAGCTGTTCATCCTGCCATACAATAAAAAAATTGGTTGGTAGATAAATGGGTACTCTGGGTAGCCTAGTGGTTAAGACGCTGGGCTGCTGATCAGGAGGTCGTGAGATCGAGTTCGACCGAGGACTTTGTAATTTCTGACTACCCGCGATGGGTCGTGGTTCGGATTCCACATTAAGCAGTAGGTCTAAGGTAGAGCAACAAGCTTGAACGTCATCAGGATGAACAATTCAGGCGGAAACAAAAACCAAGGTGTGTGTGTGTGTGTTACACCCAAACATCGAAATCGCTCAGTGAGCGAAAAAAACAGCCACAACGCGTTGTGGATGCACCTAAGTGACCACACACCGATGTTAAATATTTTTTCGCTTCATGGCCGTTCTCAAACAACCACAACGCGCTGTGGACGATTCGGATATGACCACAACGCGTTGTGGACGATTTGAAAATTATTGAATACCCGGTTAGGTTAATTGAATGCCCGGTTAGGGTAATTGAATGCCTGGTTAGGTCAACTGTACGCCCTTGACGATTGGTTAGGTTAAGTCGTGATATTTTCGTTAAAACTAACGAAAATATCACAGCTTAACCTAACCAATCGCCAAGGGCGTACAATTAACCTAACCGGGCATTCAGTTAACCTAACCGGGCACTCAGTTGACCTAACCAGGCACTCAGTTGACCTAACCGGGCATTCCATTAAATGATTAACCTAACCAGTTGGTTAATTTTTACATTTACGTCTCATTCTAAAGTTGTTTAAAATTAATCGAAACCTACGGGAAAATTATTGATAAGCATTTTTTAAAGGACTTTATCTTTTTTCTTGCATATCTGCTTAACTTTGCTTTTTAATCGGTGAATACGTCGATAAATATACGTCGTGTTTATATCATTTCAATATACGTCGTGTTTAAATAGAGTTTGATGAAAGACATCGGTGTGTGGTCGTTTCAAATCGTCCACAACGCGTTGTGGTCATATCTGAATCGTCCACAACGCGTTGCGGTTGTTTGAGAACGGCCATGAAGTGAAAAAATATCTAACATCAATCAGTGTGTGGTCACTTAGGTGCATCCACAACGCGTTGTGACTGTTTTTTCGCTCACTGAGCGATTTCGATGTTTGGGCGCAACATATATACTGTATATATGAAAATTATTTCACGAAAGTAACACGTGAATAATTAATATATGATGATGATGAAAATAACCACGAAGGAAAAAGAAAACAAGAAATAGTGCTCAAGCGCTTATATAAGCGCTTATCGTGGTTATTTTCATCATATATATATATATATATATATATATATATATATATATATATATATATATATATATATATATAGGGTAGGCTTTGCCTGACCATTAATTTTGTCAAACTTTCGAAGCATAAACATATCAATATAAATTAGCGCAATTAGATAAAATCTGTCAATCGCGCCCTCTTAATCCAATATCATATGATTTCTAAAACCTAAAACGCCCTGCCTACCTTCAATGATAATATAAATTAATAATATAAATAATATAAATTCAATTCGATGTGATCAGTCTTTCCTCGATGTGATCAGTCTTTCCCGATGTGATCAGTCTTTCCTCGATGTGATCAGTCTTTCCTTGAGAACAGACGTGTTTTATCGAGTGTCCAGTGTTATCAATTGAATAAGTGGTTTTCGTTGAAGTGTCTTTAAAAAAAAAGTGTTTGGTGCATTCTTAACTAAATTACTTCACGTTACTAATCATTCATTAACGAATATATTTCATTTATTGACCTTATTCATTACTATATTATTTGATTAAACCAAGGCTAGTGCACGTGGCTTGCCTTGTTTGTTTCCCGAATCTATTACTAAATGAGGTTTCATAAGGTTGAAATTCCCTTGGTTTGCCTTTTTTGATTTCCAAATCTATCAGAAAACGAGGTTTCATAAGGTTCATTTACGCTTCCTTCGGGAGATCAAGTAGAGTGTGGTCACCCACCGTGGGAAAAAAGGAAAAAAGTCGGTCGAATAGCGGACAGATAAGTTTTTATATTAATACTTTTTCTTTCACAGATCTTTCGTCGGTAGCTTAATTATATGTACATATATTCACTTAGTATAAAATTGTGTTACAAGAACCTGTTTCTGCGTTTCAAGAACATTTTTGCGGGTTTGCGCAGGTGACGGCACAATAAGCACGCGGTAGACCTACGTTGTAATTTATTAATTTCCAAACACTCGTTTTTTGTTTTTTTGTATTTGTTTTTTAACTAATTAACAAAGCTGGGCACAAACCGTTAATCCGTTAATCGTTAATTAACGAAGTTAACTTTTTCGTTAACGATTTAACTTTTAAGTTAACTTTGAAAATCATTATCGGACTAATTAACTTCCGTTACATTTAACTTCCGTTAACTCAAGTCCGTTAACCCAAAAAATTCATAAATAAACGTTAAAAGTTTCTATTATTTTCAGTGCTGAGCAGGTGCGCAATTAATCCGCCACTGTTAATAGTGATGAACGAATTTCCATTTCCGCAGTGCAAAATCAGGCGATATATTTGTTTCCGTCGCCACAATTTGTGTCTTACCAAATATGGTAGTTATTTATGGCATTGGTTTGAGCAAAACATGGTCGACTGTAAAATCAGGCGGAAAGATTTGCCATTTGAGTTGAATGTTTCAACTTCTTTCAAGAAATATCACGAGCATTTTAAGGCACTTTCAATAATATATATGTAACAATTACAACAAATAACTACATTCGTTTCATTTGCAGTCTGTCTCTTGCGCAACATGTTTGTGCTAGTGAATATTTAAAAATAATCGTTGTCAAGTAAGTCATGTATAAATGCAAAAAACTTCACTTTTTTACGTGAAGGTCAAAATATGAGAATAAAAACCCACTCTAATAGACAGAGTTTATTTCCACGACAGTTTCGACGCCCACTGGCATCCTCCTCGGGTGGATACAGAAACACAAATGAAACAAAACAAGAGGGAAAAACAGTTCAGGGATCGACCGTTAAGAAATTCGCACCTAGGTTGGATTCCATTCTTTCGAGACAGGAGGGGCATTTTCATTAAGTACATTCGCACAAATTTTAAAACTATCTTCCTGTTCTAAACATACAGATTCTATTATTTTTACATAATTATTACATTTATAATTAAATTTATTACATTTAATATTGCATAATTATTAATTACAGAAATTATAAATTTATTATTACATTGGTTATTACATTGTTGTTTATTATACAGAAATTATAAACCGAAAAACGAATGAAAAAAGGCGATTAGGAAATAATCCAGAGACCATTGAGAAATTCGCACCTAGGTTAGATATCGTTCTCCCGAAACCAGAAGGGCATTTTATTACAGGGTCAGCTTATAACTACATTTCCACAAATTAAAAATATCTTCTTGTTCTATACATACAGATCCTAATGTTTGACATAATTACTGCATATATTTATTTCCACATTAATTACTTCCATTATTACATTTACTAAAAGCGAGTAAGGAAACATTCCAATCCAGAGACATTTAAGAAATTCACACTTAGGTTCGAACACGTTCCCACGACTCCGTAAGGGATTTATTGACCAAGAATCTCATTAAAGGGTCTAACTTATAAGTACCTCCGCACAAATTAAAATTATCTACTTTTTCTATACACACAGATTCTATTATTTTTCTTTTGACATAATTATTACATTTATAAAGTACCTTACTTGATTCCCAATCTATAGCATGATTATTTTGGCTAGCGTGATAAAAAATGGCATTATTAGTATTACAACTTCTGAAGGCATATTTGTGTTCTTTGATACGGGTTTCAATATTTCTTCCAGTTTCTCCCACGTATACTAAATCACAACTTTTACAGGGAATGCTGTAGACACAGGCTTGTTCCTCTTTTGCAACGTTATTCCTAACCAATTTACTTTTCACGGTAGACGAATATTTGAACACCAAAGCAAACTTAAATTCTTTCGTCAACGGTTTTACTCTTTCTAAGCCGGCAATGTAAGGCAAACTCACATATTGTTTTTGGTTAACTGAAGGTTCCCGAGGGGCATAAAAAGATTTTCTGGCTTTAAAATACGCCTTTCTGATAAACCACTCAGGATATTTTAAATCCTTAAAAATGTTCCAAATCTTTGAATTTTCCGGATCCAGCAAATGTGGGCTACAAATCCTGAGTGCGTCGAAACTGTCGTGGAAATAAACTCTGTCTATTAGAGTGGGTTTTTATTCTCATAAGTCATGTATATTTATAATATGTCTGTGAGTACCTTATTAGTAGTCTCCTTGATACATTTCAAGAACCATAAAACTGATCAGGTAAGATTTCACTTCTCATGTCACTTTGATGACAAATTAAGTCAATTGATGTCTTACAATGGGAGCGTTTTCACCTTAACCCTTTATGTCCTGGCGGTACTTCTAGGTACCACATCTTTAAAATCTCCATAATTATTTTTCTACCCGGTTTTTCCAGGGTGAGGAAAAGCATGGAGGGTACAGTCGAGGAGGCCATGAAGCAGCAGTCCAACGAAGTGGGCAGCAACAGTGGAGGCAGCAACAACGAGGAGGAGGAGGAGGATGACTTCTTCAGTGCTGTCATCCAGACAAAAGAGAGCAGTAGAAGCCACAGGTCACTCAAGGGCAAGGCCCAGAACTTGGTTAAGACCTGGCTGGAGACCAACTCCAAGGACATGCTGACAGATGCTGCCTTCTTGGGTGAGCAAGTGTTGGTGGACTTGTTCATCAAGTTCAACACAGCCATCCCCTCCAGTGCTGCAGTGGAGCGTTTGTTCTCTATGGGCAAGGACATCCTGAGGGCCAAGAGATCATCCCTGTCTGATGAAAACTTTGATATGCTAATTTTCATGAAGGGCAACATGCATCTCATGGACAAAATGGAGAACGAGAAGAAGAGGGAAAATTAAATTATATATATATTGTGTTTTTCATTTTTTTTATAATAAAAGTTAACGTTAACGGTTTATCGGTAACTTCCGTTACATGTTTAACGAATTAACGGATTAACGGTTAACGAAGTTAACTTTTTGGTTAAAGATTAGCGGTTAACGAAGTTAACTTTTTGGTTAACGGTGCCCACCACTGCTAATTAAGAGCATGGCACCCCCGTCAAGTACTTGCAGTCGCTGTGAAGGGAAATTTGCCGCTTACGCGTTTACAATGGCTAATAATAATGAACAGTTAGTTTGCAGGTGGTGCTCAAGCATGGAAGTCCTGAGGAACGAGTTAGAACGTGAGAGGAAGGCTAGAGTGAGGCTTGAAGAAAGCGTGATGCTCCTGACGGCAAAATGAGTCTCTTGAGACTCCAGTTACGACCCCTCCTGCCTCAGTTTCTACTACTAATATAAATAGTACTAATAGCCCTCTCTCTTCCCCTAGTTCCCAACCCTTCGTTCGAGTGCGTAATGGAGCCCCATTGAGAAAACCTAAGACTTGTCTACCAGTAATAACAAACAATAAGTTTTCTGTTTTAGGTTTCGAAGATGCTGATGAACCGGAAATACGACTCGTTGGCGATTCCATTGTTCGAGGGCAGCTCGAGGAATTCTGTGGGAGAAACCCTCGTCGTAGGCGCCGTTACTGCTACCCTGGTGCAAGGGTGGAGGATATAACTAATAGTGTTGACCATTTTACAGACGGTACCTCTGAGGACACAACGTATGTTATTCATGTCGGTACTAATAACGTTTTAAATTCTAGATCGGAAGAACTGCTGTCTAGGTACAGGGACTTACTAGAGCGACTAAAGGAAAAAACTAATAAGATTGTTTTAACTGGTATACTTCCTCGAATTATCTAACGTAGCGATTTCTACAGCAAGGCGACCTATATCAATTATAACCTAAAGTCTCTATGCCAACAGGAAGGAGTGCATTTTGCAAATTTTTAGAACAGTTTCTACGGCAGGAGGGATTTGTTCCTCGGAGATGGACTTCATCTTAATGACGTTGCAGCTGCGCGTTTAGGAAGACTATTTCATAATACGGGCTCTTCTTTTTAGGCTGCCGTAACTCGAACGGTCCCAGCGTAATTTCCACAAATTTCCCCTGCGCTTGCGAAGGTGTCGCAATTGCAAGCAATTTGAATGTTCTATCCCTAAATGCTCATAGCCTACGAAATAAAATAAACGAATTTTTTTCTTTAATTGTTGTAAAGACTATGATTTAATTGCGATAAATGAATCGTGGCTTAGCACTGAAACACGTGACTTTGTAGGGGAGTATCAAATTAGAGGTTATAGACTTTTTGTTAAAAACAGAATAGGTAGGCGAGGAGGCGGTGTTATGTTGTATATCAAAGATAATATTGCGAACATTATAGAAGTAAAGCACACAATTCCAGAACCGATAGGTTCAACTATAGCAGAACTTAAATTGAACGATTTCAAACTTGTTGTTGCGGTTATATAGGCCCCCTAATCAAACAGCTGATACGGACGAAGCGTTATATCGTGAACTAAAGAGAATAATAGGTAGTGAGCAGGCTTTAGTTATGGGTGACTTTAATTGCGCCAACGTGAATTACGATACAATGCAGGGAGACGCGGAAGGTAATCGTTTAGTTAATTTTCTCGAGGATAGCTTTCTTATTCAAAAGGTTGGGGAACCTACGAGGTTGGACAGTATTTTAGATTTAGTAATAACTACGGACAATAGGCTAATCACTGATCTTCAAGTAATAGAACCGTTAAGCAATAGCGATCACAATATGGTAGAGTTTGTCCTCTCAGTGAGTCACTCGAAACCAGCTAACTCGACTAAAATTCCTAACTTCCAGCACACAGACTTTTGTAAATTTCGAAATAAATTGTCACACGTCAATTGGGAAAACGTAATGGGGATCTCCAACGCAAAACTAATGTGGGAATCGTTTGAAACATTATTTAGGACTATAAATGAGGAATGTGTACCGTACAAAATTAAGCGTGCGAATGTAAACAACAAGCCCTTGTGGTTTACTTCTAGAGTAGGAGACATTATAAAGAGTAGAGATAGGGCTTAGAGGCTACATAAGTGCGATAAAGACAATTTGTGGTTACGAAACAACTACATATCTCTTAGGCGTGAAGCGAAAAGTGTAATAAAAAAGTCCAAGCGCGAATTGAAATCTCCATAGCTCGTGGCGGTAAAGAAAACCTCAAGGGATTCTTTCAATACGTCAACAATAGAAATCCAGTAAAAAGGTGCTTGGGGCCGTTGAAAAATGTTAACGGAGATTTAGTTTCTGGAAACAAGGAAATGGCTACCTTGCTAAACGAATTTTTACGTCAGTTTTTACTATAGAAGATGTAACGAATATCCCTACGGTCATAGACATAATACCTTTTGATAATGGTAATATTTTGGATAATATTGTGGTTAGTGAAAGGGAGGGAATGGGCTATATTGATAAAATGAAAATGCGTAAATCACCGGGGCCGGATTCCATATATCCCCATACAACTAAAAGAATTAAAAGATAACATTGTAGTGCCGCTAACAAAGATTTTTAATGCATCATTTCTGAGGGCTGCGTACCAGATAATTTCAAGTTAGCAAACGTAACACCTATCTTTAAGAAAGGCGATAAAGATGCGGCGGGAAATTATAGGCCAATCAGCTTAACGTCTGTTGTAGGTAAGCTACTGGAATCAATAATTAGGGATCGTATAGTCGAACACTTAAAACTGCATAACTTAGAAATACGCAGCACGGTTTTTGGCGAAACAAATTTTGCTTAACTAATCTTTTAGAATTTTTTCAAAGCGTGGTTGACGTTTACTATAGTCATCGGGCAGTTGATGTAGTGTATTTAGATTTTCAAAAAGCGTTTGACACCATACCGCACAAAAGACATTGAAAAAACTAAGGCTCATGGAATCAGGGGTGTAGTAATAAATTGGATAGAAGAGTGGTTGCGAGGTAGGAAACAGAGGGTGGTCGTTGATGGAGCGGAGTCGTGTTGGGCTAATGTAGCGAGTGGCGTTCCTCAGGGTTCTGTATTGGGCCCCTTGCTTTTTTTTATATATATTAACGATTTAGATGTCGGCCTAGTCAGTACAGTTTCAAAGTTTGCGGATGAGACGAAGCTGGTTGGTAGGGTGATTAATGACGAAGATAGAGGTAAAATCCAGGAAGATCTGAATAAAATCTTTGATTGGTCAGTCACATGGCAAATGAGATTTAACGTCGATAAGTGCAAAATTTTACATATAGGTTCGCGTAACGGTACTTTTGCGTATAGTATGTCAAAGAAGGAGTTAGCAAGCGTAGAGCAGAAAAAAGATTTAGGAGTAATAGTCACTTATGGAAAACTGATGAGTGGGTAGTTGGGAGGTAACGAAAATGGTTCACTGAGTAGGTAGGTAGTTAATCTAACAATTATTAAATTCCTTTTATGTCAATAACTGGGTGGATGAAACCAATTGGTTGCTCACCAGAGTTATTCTCCACACTAGTATTTATATACTGTGTGAGAAGAGCGTGCTCGGTAATGGAGATACATTACCGCTCAACCAACCGAGGAAAAAACCAAGACAACGCTGGTGGAAAAAGCCCCGCGAAGTGGAGAACGAAAAAGGAACGAAAACGAACAACGGGGCGAGAGGACGCACCAGCAAGTGCGCTCTCGACAATTACACAACCGGAGAAGGGAGACACTCCAATAACTAACAGTAAGTGACTAATTGAGTTTTTAACCCATCAATTAATCACATTAAATTAAGCTGGGTCAGACAAGTTAGGCCTACATTGTGGCCTAAGACCCAGCATCAACTCATAGCTTAACAAAGGTGAAGGTAGATTGCCCTAACCTAACTTGGTGAGGAATCCTACTGTGGACCTCAATTTATCTGCCCGCTCTGGACCATTTCCGGAATCTCTAGGCTGACCCCTCTAGGCTAGACTTGATCTACTCTATAGTTAGACTGGAGATATAAGGGGTGGGTTAATTGTGGACCGATTCATACAGAGCATTTTTCGCATTGGTGGTCCGTGTGTGGGGAATTTACAAAACTTAACCTTACTTAACAAAAATTGCAGAATTAGGCTAAATGGTCTAGCCTAAGCCTAAGCCTAAGCCTAACCTAATCAAGCCTAATTAGGTATACAACCTAGGGCCTAACTAGGAAACATTTACATTTAAGGAGTCTCATTCTCTTATAAGCTTAGACCTGAGTGACATAAGTACTTGGGGGGGATTAAACCAAATTTAAACTCGACTGTTTTGTCTGTGCTCTCTCTTCTCTGGTAATTTCTTCTTGTCCTCTATTTCATTACGATCCCCAGTTAAACAATTTTGACTTAGACATGGACAGTGCGGAATTGCAAAAGTTAAAAAAGAAAAGGGGGGCAAAGTTGGGAGCTGTTACAAAGGCTGTGAACACTTTTAACAATATTACACAACCAGGTAAGGAAAATTTAGAGAGTGTAATTCTTAAATTGGAAACTAAAAAGAAGGAAATAATAGCCATTAATGAGAGTATTTCAGAGTTAGTTGAATCCGAAATGGCTGAAGAACAATTGATAGACCTTTACGCTGATGATGATGATCAGGTAATCTCAATTGAACAGCAAATAAGGAGACTACGGTCTCGTTTGACTGACTTAACACCAAAAAAACCTAATTCTGATTTTAATCAAAGTAGAGCTAACCTTCAACAAAATTTAAGTGGCATGCTAAATCCTGAGTCACAAGAATTGAGGGCTCAGTTACCCATTTTGCTAGTACCAACATTTGAAGGGGACACGGTACAATTCCCATCTTTCATTGACAAATTTGAGAATTTAATAGGTAATAAACCTTATATTTCAACTGTTGAAAAGTTTAGTTACTTAACTAGTTCCCTTAAAGGCCCAGCCTATAACCTGATAGCCTATTTACCAGCCGTAGGGAATTCATATGAAGTAGCTATTGATCTTTTAAAACGTAATTACATTAATAATGATGAGATTGTATATGAATTATCTCAACAAATTTTTGAATTTGCACCCATAAAAGATAACCATAGTGATATGGAAAATTTTTATACAAAATTAGAAGCTATTATAGGACAACTGGTTAGCAATGAGATAGATATTAAAGCTTCATCTTGGATTATACAAGGCATAGTACTTAGGTGCCTTCCTTCGAGGGTTAAAGATATTTTAATTCTAAAGACGGGAGAAAATTATCCTAATTTAGAAAGTATAAGAAAACACTTCCCCAATATCCTAACTAATTACAAATTGAGAGATTTTCCAACACATAAGACCCAGACTATGGATAAACCAAAGACTGTTCCCAGAGACCAACTAGCTACAGCCAAACAGACAAAACTAAATACTGTAGAATCAAATGTGACCAACTATAATACACGAACACCTACATTACAGAACTTTAATGTAACTGCTGCCTCAACTTACACACCACATTGCAAATTTTGTGCAAGTAATGAACACAGTAGTACTGGGTGTGACAAATATTCAGACTTTAACCAAAGAGGTAAAAGATGTGAACAGTTGAACCTGTGTAAAAAGTGTACTGGCCAGGGACATTATAAGAAAGACTGTAAATCTAGGTTAAGATTCAAGTGTAAGTTTTGTAAAAGTTTACGACATGTCTCATCAATGTGTGATTCACCAAAGTGTCCAAACAATAGTACTCAAACTCAAAAGATACCTCCCCCAAACAAAGGTAATCAAGAAAATGCCACTTTCATGGGACATTCTGTTTGTTCAAACAATGTAACAAGAAACACTGAGATTCTTTTACCAACTATTACTTTGGACTTAGTGAATAGTGAGGGTAGCACCACTCCAGTGAGATGTCTTATAGACTGTTGTTCTCAACAAACATTTGTTTCACAAAATGTAGTTAATAAATTGGGTTTGACACCAAGCCCGAATGAACAAAACCTCAATATTGCATCCTTTGTTAAGGATAACTCGGACAAAAATAGCTATAAGACAATTGACCTGGAACTACATTTAGAAAGTAAATTCAAGAAAATTGAAGCAGTTATTATTTCTAAAGTAGGACAAAACAAACTGGTTATACCAAACTAGAACAAACCATAAATCATTTGGGAAAACACTACAAAATAGCTGATAGACATATCACTAACAACACAGTAGCTAACATTGAAATGCTAATAGGGGCAGATTATATTAATCTTATTCATAAGGGCATAGTAGAGATAGGTAATGGTATAGCTATTCAGACTCCATCAGGGATAGCCCCTTTGGGTGACCTATCAAAATACAACCTAGACCTAAACCAAAACAGTTCATGACCAACAAATACTATGTGCCTCAACTCAGTCCTACATAACACCTGTAAGAATAGCAACACTTTGAATAATATTATCTCAACTGAGAACATTAATTCATCATTATCAAATGAAACTTTGGATGAGGCAATTCAAACTTTATGGTTGCTAGAATCTGTGGGTATACATGACACAAATCAAACTTCAGAAGATCAGTTAATGGTAGAAAGATTTGAAGACACCATTCAGTGCAAAGACAATAGTTATTTTGTTGAGTTACCTTGGAAAATAAATTGTCCAACTTTAAGAGACAATCTCAAAGTAGCTAAAGGACATTTATATAAAGTAATGAAAAAACTCAAACAAGATAATAATATTCCATCATATAATGATGTCTTCAAAGAACAGCTACAGAAAGGCTTCATTGAAGAAGTAACAAATAACCCTTTTAAAAAATGGTTGTCATTATTTAACCCACAGGGGGGTTTGTCGACAAGATGCCCCAACAACAAAACTCAGAGTAGTATATAACTGTAGCCTCAAAGACAGTGATAAACACAGTTTGAATGATTGCTTGATTGAGGGTCCTAATCTCATTTCTGACCTTGTGAAGATCTTACTGAGATTCAGGTTAGACAAATATGCCGTACAAAGTGACATTTCAAAGGCATTTTTGAGAATAAATCTTAAAAATGAATATGATAAGAACCAACTTAGGTTCTTATGGTTCAAGGATCCATTTGATTTGAATAAAGGGTTCATAACCTATAGATTTAATGTTGTGTTGTTTGGAGCCAATTGCTCACCTAGCCTATTAGCATTGACAATTAGACATCATTTAAACCAGTTTAATAACTCTTTAACATTGAACTTCCTTAAGGAACATTTTTACGTAGACAATCTAATAGGCTCAACGACAACAAAATCTGAATTATCTGAAGTCTATGAACACTCTCAAAACATTATGCAACAAGGTAACTTTGAACTTAGAGAGTGGATTTCAAATGATGAGGATTTAAACAAAAAGATTTTAAAGGATAATAATGGTCTTACTGAGCCATCAGACAGAGTTAAAACTTTAGGTATGAACTGGTATTTGGATGCAACTTCTAACAGTCATGATTCAATCTGTACTAAAGGTTTTAAACTTGATGAGGAAGCAAATACTAAAGACAAATATTATCAGAGGCTTCCAAAATTTTTGATCCTATGGGTCTATTCCTGCCTTCAACAATAAAATCAAAGATTCTCCTCCAAGAAATTTGGAGGACAAATGTTGGGTGGGATGATCCAATAACAAATGAAAATCAAAAATCTTGGAAGAAGTTAGCTGCTGATTTAACAAAAGTGCAGAACATTAAAATTCAAAGGTGCTGTGGGTTTAGGATAAGCCCCAGAGGCTTCATGTGTTTGCTGATGCAAGCACACAAGCTTATGGGTGCTGTGCGTATCTTGTAAGCCCTACAGAAAGTCATCTAATTTATGCAAAAGGGAAAGTTGCACCTCTCAAACCTACCCGAACCATACCTCAATTGGAACTATTGGCTGCTACATTAGCCATTAAAACCATTTCATTGCTTAAGGATGCTTACCATGATGTGTACTTAACTCATATCCACATCTGGCTTGACAGTCAGATTTGTCTTGCCTGGATACGGAATGATAGCATTAATAGTAAGAATATCTTTGTAAGAAATAGGCTAAAAGAAATAGCTGAATCTAATGAAAGCCTACAAGTAAACTTTCACTATGTTCCAACTAAACAAAATCCAGCAGACTTTCTGACCAGAGGTTTATCCTACAAGTTGTTGAAGTCAAACAAAACTTGGTTTATGGGACCTAAGTGGCTCTGTAATACAGACCAATGGCCTGTGGAACAAGTTAACTTGACATTAAATTTAATCTTTTCAAATGAAAAGGTTGAACCAATCACTAATTATGAACAGTATTCTGATTTCAACAAACTTGTCAGGGTTACAGCCTACTGCTTGAGGTTTGCTCAAACTGTTTAACTACAATTAACAAACAGCTAAATAAAAATAATCATAATTATACAGAAGTTGCAACCAAATATGGATAGGCAGGCACATACACAAAAAAGAGTACAATAAAGAGTTAGAATTCTTAACTAATGGGAAACAAACAAAAGAACCTGTACCATCAGTAGTTGTGGATCTAAACTTGTTCAGAGATGAGGAAGGCCTTCTAAGGTGTAAAGGGAGATTAGACAAATCAAAACTGTCATACAAAAGCAAACATCCAATCCTTTTACCTAGATTAGCTATTTGACAACATTAATCATCAAAAAACACACAATGATGTATATCATATGGGGGTACCACAGACACTAACTACATTAAGAAAAACTTATTGGATACCCAAGGGAAGGATCACTGTTAAAACAGTCCTGAGTGAGTGTGTCACATGTAGGCGTATTCATGCTAGGCCCTATAGGAAACCAAATCCTCCTGCTTTGCCAGAGGAGAGAGTTACTCTCAACAGACCTTTTGAGACTGTAGGCATTGACTATACAGGAGCATTGACTGTAGGGGTGGGGACACTGAACAAAAAATGTACATTGTACTGTTACATGTGCTGCCTCACGAGCTGTTTATTTGGATGTTGTGGAGGACCTTACAGCAGAATCTTTTGTTGCTGTCTTTAAGAGATTCTGTGCACGACATTCAGTACCCAAGACAGTTTGGACTGACAATGCTACATATTTCAAAGCTGGTGAACAAGTCATCCACGACTTGTTTAAGCAATGAAATCACACAATTATATATACAAAATTCAAACATAAAGTGGAAGTATATTCCGGTTGCCTCTCCTTGGTATGGTTCTATCTGGGAGAGGAATATACAAACAGTAAAGAATTGCTGAAGAAAGCAATTGGCAAAAAAACAGATACACTTATTTGGGTTACTCACTCTCCTGGCTGAGATTGAGAACATCATTAACAATAGACCACTCACTTATGTGAGTGACAACATTAATGACCCGGAACCATTAAATCCAAATCATTTGATTGGGGGAGAACAAGTTAGTCTCCTGCCGGACTACAATATAGACTCTTCAGAAGACCCAAAACTGGACTCAACGACATAATGAACTCCAGACTAAGTTACAACATTAACTAGAGTTAAAGCTCATTTCATTAAACAGTGGAAAACTGAGTACTTGATGGGTCTAAGGGAGAGACATAAACAAATGACTAAGAAGGATTGGTCTGACACAATTAAGGTAGGGGACCTTGTTCTCATACATGACAGTACTCCAAGACAATACTGGCCTCTGGCTAGATTTCAGAACTCAGACCAGGGGCAGACGGGGTAACAAGAGTGGTCAAATAAAGACTTCAACGGGTGACACAACAAGAGACATTCTCTTTTGTACCCTTTAGAGTCTGGACCCAAAACAATGGACTTTGGAGAACCTTCTCCACTGACAGTAAAACTGGAGACACTGAACTTCCAGTAACTATTCCTTTGACAGTAGGAGTGGTAAACGCATCCTACTACAACATTGACAGACACAAGACCTCAGCGACAAACAGCATTAAAGGCGCGACTATTTTTACAACACAAAAAATAGATGCTGGGGAATTGTAATTTTATCTTCTTTCATTTTTTCTTTTCTATGGTAAAGACCATAGACAGTTTCATCCTATGGATGTATATTTTCTCTTCTAATTAAATGCTACACCTTCTCCATGAGAAGGTGAGGATAGGCACTGTTAATCAGATTAACAGGCATTTACAGTTAAATAGTAGCTAGTCTACACTCAGACATAAAAATTGGTGACAATGACACCAAAATTTTTATCTCCCGGGGCCCCCAGTATATGGAAAACTGATGAGTGGGTAGTTGGGAGGTAACGAAAATGGTTCACTGAGTAGGTAGGTAGTTAATCTAACAATTATTAAATTCCTTTTATGTCAATAACTGGGTGGATGAAACCAATTGGTTGCTCACCAGAGTTATTCTCCACACTAGTATTTATATACTGTGTGAGAAGAGCGTGCTCGGTAATGGAGATACATTACCGCTCAACCAACTGAGGAAAAAACCAAGACAACGCTGGTGGAAAAAGCCCCGCGAAGAGGAGAACGAAAAAGGAACGAAAACGAACAACGGGGCGAGAGGACGCACCAGCAAGTGCGCTCTCGACAATTACACAACCGGAGAAGGGAGACACTCCAATAACTAACAGTAAGTGACTAATTGAGTTTTTAACCCATCAATTTAATCACATTAAATTAAGCTGGGTCAGACAAGTTAGGCCTACATTGTGGCCTAAGACCCAGCATCAACTCATAGCTTAACAAAGGTGAAGGTAGATTGCCCTAACCTAACTTGGTGAGGAATCCTACTGTGGACCTCAATTTATCTGCCCGCTCTGGACCATTTCTGGAATCTCTAGGCTGACCCCTCTAGGCTAGACTTGATCTACTCTATAGTTAGACTGGAGATATAAGGGGTGGGTTAATTGTGGACCGATTCATACAGTGCATTTTTCGCATCACTGGTGATTTAAAAGTAGCGAAACAAAGTACAGCAGCGGTCAATAAAGCGAACAAAGTGTTAAGTTTTATAGCTCGGAATTTTGAGTACAAATCGCGCGATATTATAGTTCCTCTTTATAAATCATTAGTTAGACTCCATTTGGAGTACGCGATCCAATTTTGGAATCCGCATATGCGAAAAGATATAGACAAACTCGAAAGAGTTCAAAGACGAGCAACTAAGATGATTTAGTCGCTTAGATCGAAGTCGTACGAGGATAGGCTTAATGAGTTAAAATTGACTACACTCGAGAATAGGAAGCTAAGGGATGATCTAATCCAGATTTTCAAAATTATGAATGGGTTCTATAATGTAGATAGAGATAGCTTTTTCGAAATATCTCAATATAATAGGACTAGAAATAACGGGTGTAAGTTGACAAGTAGAAGTTCGAGACAGCAGTTGCCAAAAACTTTTTTACGCATAGAATAGTAAATAGCTGGAATAGTTTGCTTGTAGAAGTAATTAGTACCACGTCTATAAACATGTTTAAAAATTGATTAGACGCATATGTTGATAGATTGGGTATAGTTTAATGTAGTAAAATTAAGGCTTTGTGGTTCGGAACCCACGTAAAATTGTAGGTCCCCTCCCCCACCACGGAGGACATGCACAATACACAATTACGAACACAGTTAGGTAGACCAGCCATGAGGATCCTAGGGTCTTTGTTGGTCTGAAACATTATAACATTATAACTAGTGTGGCGGAGTTAGGGTTGCTAGACGTCTCGTATTTTACGGGACAGTCCGGCATTTGATCCAAAAATACTGCGTCAAAATCCCGCGTCAAAATCCCACGTCAAAATCCCACGTTCAAAATGTCCCGCAAAATATATTTTTTAAGCAAATTTTTTAGGGTTGAATTGATTTAGAATTTCAATATTATGCATAATAATTTCAATTTATTCACGATGTTTAATTGTTAAATATTATTGTCATAAATTTTTTTTAATTTTGTTTGTCGTAACCGTTGAAGAAATCTAGTTTCAATTTGAAAAAAATTTGGTCTTAAAAAAAACCTCAGAAAAATTTTTGTCCCTCATGGGCATTTCAAAAATCTGGCAACCCTAGCCGCGGATTTGATATATGCCATTTTTAACACCGAGTAAATGTACATATATTCAGCGCGCAGACTTTCCTACTGAAAGATACATTTTTCACGCTTACGCTCATTAATTAATTATCAAGCCATCCCGTATGAAGAAATATGAGAACCTACGATTTGGTGGTGGTGGGGTTAAAGGGAGAAGATTGATAGGCGAATGGTGTATGACGTCACAAGGGGATTTTTTTTGGGGGGGGGGGGTTGCGCGAATATGCAAGTACAATATACAAGGGTAAGTATCCTTATATACATATATAGTTATAATTATATACCTTTATTGAAATTATATACCGTATATATATATATATATAATATTTAGGAGAAATCCAATGACAAGGAGGAATGTAAATGCCATGAAAAGTCTTCTTTAATGCGCAACGTTTCGAGCAATACGCTCATCATCAGGCTAGATAATAACAATATGAAATTAGAATCAATAAATAAATGTGAACAAGACAAAATAATTTCTATAAAACCTATTCAGTAAAAGCAAATTTTAAAAAGACTAAAAGAAGAGGGTTAAATTCAAAGTTATAAAAATTTACATATAAAATTAACAAGAAATTTAAAAAGCTATTTTTAAATTACATATAGTAAATTTGAAATTAGTACACTGGAATAATTAACACTAATTAAATTACTAGTGCCTCGGAACCAGCATTGAAAGGTTCGTAGTGTTAATTATTCCATTGTATTAGTGTTAATTATTCCAGTGTACTAATTTCAAATTTACTATATGTAATTTAAAAATGGCTTTTTAAATTTCTTGTTAATTTTATATGTAAATTTTTATAACTTTGAATTTAACCCTCTTCTTTTAGTCTTTTTAAAATTTGCTCTTACTGAATAGGTTTTATAGAAATTATTTTGTCTTGTTCACATTTATTTATTGATTCTAATTTCATATTGTTATTATCTAGCCTGATGATGAGCGTATTGCTCGAAACGTTGCGCATTAAAGAAGACTTTTCATGGCATTTACATTCCTCCTTTTCATTGGATTTCTCCTAAATATTAAATTGAAGCTTTGTAGAAGCAACCCGCATGACTATATATATATATATATATGGGAATGAACTCAGAATGGTCCCCTGAGTTTTTTATGATACACACAGACAGTGCATGGAACAAGGAACTCTTCTGGGATAATTAAATCCACTATAGTCCGAATAAGTAATGGTAAATGACAAATACCATAGTTTTTCTTTTTCATGATGCTAGCCCGACGTGGGCAACGGGTCACTCGCAAAGAGGTCCCATAAATATAGCTTCCCTCACCAGCTATCTGCAAAGCAGACAGGATCCAGCTTTGGGACATGGATCTAGGGTTTAAAGCACCTAGCCATGCTACATTTAGAACCTCAATATAAGCAAAAGACTCGCTGCCTTCATAAAAAACTCAGGGGACCATTCTGAGTTCATTCCCATCTTGAAACGGACATGTTATGTGCCTTGAAAAGTGGACGCTCAATTCTGCCAGTTGAGGTTTAAGTTTTGGTTTTTGGCTAAAAATATAATAGTTACCCCTTTTTCTTTTTCTTTGATGCATTCAATCTGACGTGAAGGCAGCGAGTCTTTTGCTTATATTGAGGTTCTAAATGTAGCATGGCTAGGTGCTTTAAACCCTAGATCCATGTCCCAAAGCTGGATCCTATCTGCTTTGCAGATAGCTGGTGAGGGAAGCTATATTTATGGGACCTCTTTGCGAGTGACCCGTTGCCCACGTCGGGCTAGCATCATGAAAAAGAAAAACTATGGTATTTGTCATTTACCATTACTTATTCGGACTATAGTGGATTTAATTATCCCAGAAGAGTTCCTTGTTCCATGCACTGTCTGTGTGTATCATATATATATATATATATATATAATATTCTGCCTACCCAATGCACCAGTCCAAGAACCGCCTCATTACTGTATATACTGTACAATGTACATTTATTTATTACTATTTGCAAGTACCGTAATTTTGTGCATTTCAATACTGGTTGTAGCGATCGAGTAGCCTTTTTCCGTGGGTCAAACTAACCTGTTGCAAAGGGAACCCAATGATAGCTGATAGCGATCGCTGGAGCATTAAAGCGTCAAAGGAGAAGAAACAACAAACGGTTGGTATTGCTTGAGGAGGAGTGAATGGGTAACCATGTCGAAGGCCAAGGGAGCGAGTTTGAAGGTAATACAGGGAGATTAAGGGTAAGAGACGCCAAAGGGAATATATATATATATATATATATATATATATATATATATATATATATATATATATATAAAGGGTAACGCGTAGGATTTAGGTGAAACAAAAGAATTAAGGAAGATGTCATTTTAGTCTTAGATTTTAACTGTAATTTACGGTTTAAATCTCCAAGTGGAGAAGTTTCTTAGAAGTTAATATATATATATATATATATATATATATATATATATATATATATATATATATACTGTGCGTATATAATGCTGCGTAATTCAATCGTATCCAAGATTTTTTTTTAAATTATGAATTACAATTGGAAATTATAACTACCTGTATTAAATGCATAAGTAAAAAAATGCCTCCATTTATCTAGTAAATATGAATAAAGTGACTGTAAATGGTCGTAACTGGCGAATATATGGTATGGAACGGGTTCAGTATACTTTTAATCGGATCCAAACATAAACCGTTATTTGATGAACTGCGCATTCGGCATATATTTGCCACGCATTTATTTGGTTCAGTGTTTATGTGCCTCATTCCTGTTCCAGTGTATACTGAAGCAAAACTAAAATTTGTACGACAGCCATCCGGTTCTGTTTAGTTAACTGCTTTCATACATCTGCGATATTTATGTTAAAACTGATGTTATTAAGTACCGCTATATTTATTATTAATGGTAAACATTATTATTATTATTATTATTATTATCATTAACTGTTCATGTATTAGCCATTATAAATATATTAAGGCAGAGGATGCACCAAGCAAGAGTAGACTTTACGAATAAAGTTCAGTTTTATCAGAAATTTAATCTTTAATGTACAAAATAATACTAAAAAATTATCAATTTATGTTTCGGAAAAGAGTTTATTGTGAGAAGATTCCGAAATGATTTGTAATTATAAATAAAAATTATTTATGTAGTCCATCGTTTTTCTTTAACTAAAAAAGTGTATTATAAAAGTACTGTTTCGATGCATTTACAGCCCTAAAATATGAGTGAGAGAGATCTGGTATTTAGGTCGACTTTAGTTGAGGTGACTCGTGCCTATTGAAGCACGGCGGGCGAATAACGGTGCTTCTCTGCCTGTGGGTGTATAATTATAAACACGCTTTTTTTTTTCATTCTTCCCCGTTCTTCCTACGCCTTTCTATCGTATTTCTCCTTTTCTTTATATGGTAAGAATATGGAAAAGAAGAGGCTGCAAGGATGGAAAGGCTGAGGAAAAAGAAGAAAAGGAAACCGGAACTTCTAAACAATGCGGAAGAAACAAATGAAGATCAGAAACAAATTCTAAGATTTTCTTTGCACTTCGTCAACAAAGATTTAAAGTGATTTTGAATATATATATATATATATATATATATATATATATGATAATGATAAAAATAATGATAAGTTTTATTGGCAGGATATAAACGCCATAATATATATATATACTGTATATATATATATATATATATATATATATATATTATATATATATATATATATATATATATATAATAAAAGAACGTGTGTGTGTGTGTGTGTGTGTGTGTGTGTGTCTGTTCCAGCCATAACTCCAAAATGGAAGCAGTTACAAACATGAAACTTCACACACATATTGATTAGGTCCCGACGTTGCACCTGGGTGTTAATAAATTAAATAATTAAAATTACTGGGCCCGAAGGCCCCAGCACAGCGATAAAACTACAGAAAAGAACGCAGCCGTGAAAATCTTGAGCTTCACATTGTGTCAAGATTTGTGAATCTTAAGATTTTCATGACTATTTTTACTCACCAAATAATTGAACCCCCAATTACTGTTAGTTCAATTATTTGCTCAATAAAACTATAGAAAAGAACACAGTCATGAAAATCTTGAGCTTCACATGGCCGCCCGTAATAATAATCTATAATAATAAAAGGACGCAGTTACAAACATGAAACTTCACACACATATTGATTAGGTCCCGAGGTTGTGCACCTGGGTGTTAATAAATTAAATAATTAATTTTAAAAAATTAAATGACGTCATCAAGATCATTACGTCATTACGTGTGTGTGTGTGTGTGTATATATATATATATATATATATATA
>JAJOZX010008993.1:152500-175046 GCA_023014485.1 Bathynomus jamesi
TATAAAAAATAATTACAGCAATATTATTTACACCAAAAAAGATTATGTTACGGCCATAACTACCGTTTCGCAGGGCTTCCTAGTTGTAGAAATGAAACAGGCTGATTTTCTCGATTTTGACGTCCTAAAAACGTGCATTGTGATTAGGAAATCAACTACTAAATTTACAGATACAAGAAAGTTAATATTTGACTTTCAACACAAAGAAGGCTACGTAATATCTACTGCATACCGCACAACCCCAGATAATAGCCATCCCGTCAGACTGCAGAAAGGGAAAAAATCCTACAGTGTCAGTTTATTCAATCTAGCCCAGCAGACACTGCAACCAAAGTATTCCCAATTGCTGCCAATAACTAAGGAAAAAATAAAAGATCTCAAAGAATTATCAGACCTAATGCCTGCAACTGCAGTGAACTATTATACAAGATTGTTAAAGGAACTGGAAGAAACCGAAACAGTTGAAGCAGGTAATACAACATTCGACGAAGAGGACCAAATAATGGATTACACCAGTTAACATCAGAAGCTATCAATAAAAATATTGTAAAATTTCTTGGCGTTTTATTATATCGACATATTACACAACAATATTTTACTCAAATGTGTTCAAATTCATACAACATTTCAATAAACCGGAAAAATACAAAGGTTTAAAGTTTACAAACTTTAACTGCATTTTGTGGCATAATTCGAAAATGTTGCGTTCGCCCCTTCTCCACCGAACGCGTCATATATACATATATAAATTTTTTTTAATAATTTCTACATACTCAATACTCATAGATTAGTTTGGAGATTGTGTAAACAATTCTATAAATGTTTGTCGGAATTGAGAAAACTTTATTTTTATAAAGATTAGTTTTATTTATTTTGATTATATTATTTAGTTTTGGTTTTATTCAATTTTCTCTATAAAAAATTCATAATTATATTGTATGGAGAGATGATTTATTCAGTTTTGTTCAATTTTATTTTAGAATTTCTATAAGAGCACGTAATTGTACATAATTATTTAAAGGAAAGAAATGTACCCGGGCTCAATTAGATTTACGGTGCTTAAAATACAGTTTTTTTGCTATTTTCGATTTAATGGAATTATATACATACATTGCGTACATTATCTAAAAATTTATCTCCCACTCTCCATGGGGTGGGCACGACCCCTGAGCTCGTTATTGAAGACACTCAAATCAATCACGCGCGAAAGGATACACGAAGATCGGCACAATGAATAAGGTACCCCAACTTTAAGAGATCCACCGTTACCTTCCATAAAAAGGTTGGGTGTATATATATATATATATATATATATATTTATATATATATATATAATATACAGGGGTTAGACAAAATAATATGAACACCCGCCGATTTCACCGGTTATCTTTACGGACTGCTCAGACACAAAGTAAACGGTCAAATGACTGGCAAACCTATTTAAATGCGTAACAGAGAGTGTATACGTCATGTTATAACCCTCACGTTGTTTTTACAGATCTGAGTGAATTATGAATTAGCAGTTATGAAAGACCTGTTAGACTTCCAAAGAGGGCAAATTGTCGGAGCGCGGATGGCTGGTGCATCGGTGACGAAAACCGCTCAGATGTTCAATGTATCCAGAGGAACTGTCTCTATGGTCATGTCTGCATACCAAAACCATGGAAAGACAAGCACCGACAAATGCAATAGTGGACGCAAGAAGAAGCTGTGTGATCGAGACCGCCGGGTGCTAAAGCGCAGTGTGACAAAGAACCATAAGACCACAGCTCCAAAAGTGACTGCAGAGCTTAACCAGCATCTTGCAAGCCCGGTATCGACCAGAACTGTACGTCGCGAGCTCCATGGAGCTGGATACCATGGGAGGGCTGCAATTGCCAAACCCTTCCTTTCGCACATCAACATTGAGCGGCGCAGAAAATGGTGTAATGACCATAAGAATTGGTCAATGGACCAGTGGAAGAATGTAGTCTACTCCGACGAATCCTCCTTTACGCTATTTCCATGTTCCGGTCGAGTTTACGTCTGGAGACAGCCTAAAGATGCTTATGACCCCGACTGCCTGACCCCAACCGTTAAGCATGGAGGCGGATCTGTGATGGTTTGGGCAGCAATATCGTGGAATACTCTTGGCCCAGCTGTAGTACTGCATGGTAGGGTTAACGCCCAGGTCTATCTGTCAATATTGGCTGACCAGGTCCATCCCATGGTCCAAACGCTGTTTCCCAATGGCGGCGCCGTCTTCCAGGATGATAATGCACCAATCCACACCGCTGGGTCGTTAAAAACTGGTTTGAAGAGCATGTTAGTGAGAGTAGAACGCTTGGATTGGCCTCCACAATCCCCGGATCTTAACATTATCGAGCATCTGTGGTGTCAGTTGGAGCAGCAGGTCAGAAGCCGATTCCCACCGCCGGCGTCTTTGGAGGAACTGGAGCAGGGTTTGCTCGAAGAATGGTTCAGGATTCCTCTAGCCACTGTCCAAAAGCTGTATGAATCAATTCCCCGACGCATTGCAGCTGTTATTGCCGCTAAATGAGGACCAACTCCATATTAAGAATAAAAACCGCCATTTATCAAGGTGTTCATATTATTTTGTCTAACCCTGTATATATATCTCAAGTGGTACGGCGAGTGAGACCAACGTCTCATCCACATATAGCACAAATTGCTTTCATTCTTCTCTGTTTTTCGTTTCACTTATGCCACACTGACAGTACGTGAACTCTATGTTTATTCAAACATTTACTAATTACACCCTTCGAAATTTTAGTGATCTTCCTGTTTTTAATACCTATACGCACTCACTATTATACACCATTTTTACAATTCTATCTTTGTTCATTATCTCCACGTGACTTTACCAACGTGGTATACGTTCCTCTATGCTCATCTCCAGTGACTTTTTCACTTTTTAGTTTCCACACTTTTCCCGAATAGCCTCGTTTTATCCCAGTCATACTTCCCACATTATTCATTTCAAGTGCTCTCATTTGTTACAGTAACCTACCATACTAAACGAGTGTCTCTCGCTGCATCTACACTTGAGTAGTTTATTGCTACTAAGGCTTTTATCGTGCCTATGACTTTTGTCCACTCACCTGGTATACACACACACACACTTTCCCACGCTTTTTGACATATCTTAGACAGCCATTCAAGCACCATTCTACCTCCATATTTAATCATTTCACTCCATATTCCATAAATTTACGTTCACTTTCCTTTTTTCAGTTTGCATACTGCTCGTTCATCTTGCTCTAATTTAATGTCTTCCATTCCCTGGTATACGAGTACATTTCCACATCGCCACCTAAACCACATGTATTCACATTTGCTTCCTATCCATCTACTTCACTTACCAGCTCACTGAAATACTCTTTATAATTTTTAATTTCTTTTTTTAACTTCATTTTACCACTGAACACGTCTCTCATCACTACCAGACTGAGTTTGTAATATTCTTTTCCAGACTCTCCTGTTTTCTTTCAGTGAATTCTTTACCTCATCGTTCCACCATATAGTTGCCTTTCTCTTCACTCCAATTCATACACACCCACATACATCAGATGATGTCACCACTTAGCATTCCTTATGCACATTCTGCATATTTTGCACCTCCATTTGTTCAGCACTTATCTTTCCAAGGACTTGCTCTACACTTATCTGATACTCTGTTGCAACTTCATTAGAATTCAGCCTTTCAGCTTCTATTTTCTGTGTCTGTCCACTCCCCTTTCCTGTTATGCCACCTTCTCTTAACACAATACAATCATATGGTCTGAAATATGAGCGACTCAGTATATCACTTGCCGCATAAACACCTTTTACAGCGGGAGACACAAGTTGAAACTAGGCGACATTAAAAAAGTTGGCAGACATATACACATGACAGACGTTCAGTTACAGAAAACACTATCACACACTTGCTTGCCTCGTTAACATGCCTAAGAACAGAGTAGATAAGTATTTTGTAGAAATATAAAATTTCCCTTTTTTTTTAACTCTTCCTAATAAAAAAAAAAACGTTCAAAAAAATGCATGGCATGGATTGGGTGAAGTAAAGTTACGTTTTTGCTATCATTATTTTTTCTCTTTCTCTTGGATGACTGGGTGCACATGATGAGTGCAGGCATGGTGTGGAAGATATGATTTCTGCTTTCAATTCCTGTGTCAACCCCTTTCCTGTTGCCAGCAGTGGCCCACACGAAGAGAAGGAGAAAACCTTTACTTCTATTTCTGCGTGATAGCTTTGTAAGGACATGACTGTAAGCATAGAGAATTTTACCTTTTTTCCTCTCTTAATCCTTTTTGAGCTTGCCTGGAGTGGACCATGGGGTGTTTGATGATCCGATACTTTGGTAATTAGAGCTGTAAATATTTTGTATAAAATCAAAACCATATGTTCGAGGTTTTTGTGACGATACCAAATAATTGATATGCGATCAGGACAAATATATATTATGTTAGTTTATACAAAAGTACTATCTAGTGTATGATTTCTATGTGTGCATAGCATTATTTTAAAGCCACTTTTTCTATTCTCCTCTTTCCTATAAAATTTCCCTGGTTACTTTTCCAGAGTCTAGGTACTTTCTTCAACCTTTTTCCGTACCCGCCTCTGGCGGGGAGGGAGGGGAGAGAGCATTATGTTTTTATATCTTATAAGAATAATTCAAAAATGCACTAGTTTAATAAGCAGGAACTTCCCTGAGTGGATCGAAAGGTCTTTCAAATTTTCTTTCTCTCTCTCTCTCTCAGACCATGCATATTTCTGGGTGTCCTTTTGTTGGAAGTATGTTGGAAGTATGAAAAATACCTTTCTCCACATATAATTTTTTTATCCTGTCGCCACTGTCATTCATTATGGGCACACCATGTTTTCCATTCACTGTAGGCTCAGGCCCAACTTCCATTTTCCCATTCAGACCACCCATTATGATTACAATTACCACAATACTTAGCACATTCCAAAACTCATCCATTTCTTCTACACATCTATAATCATATGGCGCACATATTACAATCACTGCTACTGTTACTCGAATAAGTTTACACACGGCATACAGACATCTATCATTAACATATTTATACTTCCTCATTATGTTCATGCCACTCGCCTTTCATTAACAAAACAGCCCACTTACGTCTTCCTCCCTTCTACACCCGGTTTCACACATTTTCTTCTTTGCTATTCCAGATCATCATTCCCATTCAACTTCGTTTTGCTTAATTCAAGTTAGTCAAAACGTCCGTTCCGACAAGTCTTGGTCACTTGCACCCTCTCTGCATCCTTATTTATATCTCTTACATTCCATGTTCCCAAAGACCACATAAAAACTTCCGAGGGCAGCGTTGGAGAGCGCGTTGCCCAAGCCCGATGCACATGGAACATGGAACCACGGCCTAATCTTTAGCCCTTTTCCCAGCGGGAGAAAGGCGGGAATTAATTCTTAATAATATATAATAATAATAAAAATAATAATGGTTTTATTCTCACAGATTTTAGATTTAAACAAGTCGTTGAGAGGGACCAAAAATTTCACTTTGCTTTGCAGCTATACACATACAGTTAAAGATCCAAAATAAAGTCGCGCATCATAGAAATTTTCAGTGTTGACTATATATTATTTTTTTTCTTTTAGGTAGGAGATGGCTGCGAAATTAATAATAGACGAGAGGGTGAACTTGGTTTTAATGCATGGAATACCAGGTACAACAAATCGATGAATCGGTACAGAATTTCGTACCGATTCATCGATTTGTTGTACCTGGTATTCCAGGCATTAAAACCACGCTCACCTCTCGTTTATTGTTAATTTCGTAGTCATCCCCTACCTAAAAGGAAAAAAATATATATATATAATTAGCACTGAAAATTCTTATGATGCGCGACTTTTGCATCACCCTGTGTATATATATACCTTTCAACCTTCCAAATGTTCCGTGGGATGATTCCTCATTTCACGAAGGTCAAGCTTGTCGCCCCTCTTCTCGAGTTGGCCTGGTGAAGTAGTGAGTTGGTTTCTTGTACTCTCCACCTCACATAGCCAGGTAAGCCCGGCTCACCGGGGATTGTTTTGAGCCAGACGTCTAATCTTCTTTTGAAGATGTCCACCGCAATACCACTCGTGTTCCTTAGGTCTTTCGGCAGCTGATTAAACGGGGTTAAGGATGTTCCCTGTCTAGCCTTTAATTTGGGAACACGACATAGTCTTCCTTTTCTAATTTCCACTGTTGTTTGGGGAGTTACAGGGTTCAGAGTAAGATTAGGGACTAGTTTCTCCATTATTTTCCAAATGTAAATAATGGTGTAGCTCTCTCTTCTTTCCAGTGAATGTAGGTTTAGTTCGCGTAACCTTTCCCAGTAATTTAGTTCTTTGCACTCATTGATCTTGGCTGTGAAGCTTCTCTAAATCCCTTCTAGCTGTCTAAGGTCTTCTTTTTTATATGAGTATGTTAGAACCGAGCAGTATTCCAATTTGGGTATGATCAGAGTTTTCAGTAGAGGAATCATTATATTCCTATCCCTTCGTTTAAAGGTTCTCAGTATCTGCCCAGTTATTCTCTTTGCTCTGTTTACTGCTATCTTATTTTGTGTTTCAAATTTCGCATCATCAATCATTACAACCCCTCAATCTTTTGCTCTAGAATTTCTCTGAATTTCCTTTCCATTTTGGGTATAATATTCCATGGTTTTTAGGTCTTCTCTTTTTCCGTATTGTAACAGCTGAAATTTCTCAGTGTTAAACTTCATATTGTTGGCTTCCGTCCACTTGTAGATTCTGTTCATGTCTCTTTGTAGAGATCCTATATCTTCTGGGTTTCTTATTTTTCTACTGATCTTTGTGTCATCGGCAAAGGATGTTACTGTGCTGTCTTTGGTAACGTCCTCATCTATGTCAGTTAGCATGATTATGAAGAGTAGTGGAGCTCAGTACTGAGCTGAGGACCTCTGATTCTGATGAAGATATTCCTTGTACTGTAACGACTTGCCGCCGCTCACTAAGGAAATTATATATCCATTTCCCTACTTTTCCTGTTATTCCCATATATTTCAGTTTATGTATCATGATTCCATGGTCACACTTGTCGAATGCTTTGGCAAAGTGTGTGTATATTACATCATAGTTTTCATTACTTTCCAGTGCAATCAATAATGTTGTTGTAGTGTTCCATTAGTTGTGATAGGCATGATCTGCCTCACTGCAGGACATTTTTTACCATAGAAAGTGGATGGGAAATTCCCACCCAGTAATTTCGTTTCCCCACCCAATGATCCAAAAGTCTGAAGGTGATCCGATTATCTGAAGAGCGGAAAATGAACGGAAAACGAAAATTTTACTCTACAAAGCCGAAAACCCAGTCAAAATCAGTTGAGATTTGATAAAAAATTAATGCTTTCAATTTCTTAAAGTTGTGACGTCATAGCTAAAACGTTTTATGTGTTATTTCTGCATGGAGTAGGTTGATATCCCTGCCTCACTATTAAACAAACAAGAGACCTAACTTATACTGTTTCATGGTGGGTTACTTGCTGACGTTTTTGAAGTACAAATTTTCAAGTTTATTAGTATTTCTACTTACGGAGATTGTTATATAGTATATGCTAGTTATACAATAAGTTTAGTTCAATGTTTTTATTATAAAATATAGGCTATAAATTGTAAATATATGCCATAGTGTTGACTCCTATCCTAAAGTAGACTAAGGACGGTAGCCTACTTGTGCAAATAGTAGCTAGAAATTAGGTTGACAGCCTAAACTATTGACAGAACATTATGAATTTATAATAAATGCATATAGGGATTGTAAATAAATGTCTTCTTAGGGTAATATGATATATAAAACACTTGTATTTATAGCCTATTGACTCAGTATTGTGGTTTATGAAATTGTCTCTGAGTGCGAGCATATTATTTGTGCTTGGTAGGCTCCAGGTTAAATTTTGTTCCAAATAAGGGCATAGGAATATATATATATATATATAATATATATATATATATATATATATGTGATGAATAAAACCACGAAGAGAAAAGAACACAAAGTGGTGCTCAAGCGCTTTCGTCTAATGACATCCTCAGGAACACTCAGTGTTCCTGAGGATGTCATTAGACGAAAACGCATGAGCACCACTTTGTGTTTCTTTTCCCTTCGTGGTTTTATTCATCATAAATATTTTTCACGTGTCACTTTCGTGAAATAATTTTCATATATATATATATATATATATAAAATGTGTGTGTGTGTGTGTGTGTGTGTGTGTGAGTAACTGTTATATTCCCAAGTTGATATGGAGCTTGTTCTCTCAAACTTAGTTTGGTTGGAGAATGTAAATTCATTTTTTTTACTTCTGGCTGCTTGTATGTTCAATATTATTTCCCATTTCTCAACAGATTTTTATGATTTGTTCAATGAATTTCAGGTGATTGGATTTGGAAAATAGTTTAATTATGGATAGATATGTGATCAGAATACCTAAGAAGTCTACGGGTACCACGTCGTCTACTTCTACTGATACCTCGAGCAATACTTCTACTAGTCGTGCGTCTGCTTTGTCTCGGAGAATCGTGAATCTGCGTCTGAATATAATCGAGACCTTAACGATCATTCGTCTGCAGAGAATCGTGATTCGAAATCGATGCTAATGTACAAGGGAGTTAGACTGACTGTACAGGCAGTAACAGAAAGGTAACCAGATTTGAAATCATTCTCGCAGGAGAAAAACGGACGTAAACGGCCTCATATCATGTGTCAAACGTGTAAAGACAATGAAGAAACTGTCAAGAAACACTCGAAGAATGGAACTGTTGCTCTTGCAAGCGGAGTTAGAGCGGATGATCCGCAGAAACTGGAGAAAATTATCGATCATTTGACATCGTTGGCTCACAAAACTGCATTGGAGAAATGCACTATGGATAAGGCGTGGGAGGAAGGAAGCACAAACCATCCATGGCTTCGTTGGCCGGTCACGAAAAGTCGTCACTAGAAATGCTGATTCGCATGGCAATCGATGTTTATAAGTCCAGTGGCGGCTCGTCGGTAGACACTGCGGAACTGCAGCACCCCTAAATTTTGTATTTACAATTGAAATAATCAAGAACAATATAAGGATGAGCTCACTGAATAACTTTTTCAATAACTTTTGAAACTTTTATTCATTGCTCAATGCTCATCCTTTTATTTCAGTAATTATTTCAACCCATTCTTAGAGACAGCACCCCTAGAATTTTTAGTCACGAGCCGCCACTGTTTATAACGATTGTCTTCTGGAAACCGTATCGGCTCGTTCCTGGCCGATGCGATCGTTGGCAACTTTTGCAGCTGAGCGTTTATTAGCTTCAATGAGAGATCATGGTGCAGCAGTCGAGTTTACACCTATAACGCCTTCATCTCTTGAATTACATTACCGCGATCCGGTATATTATCGGCAGATGCTAATGTCAATTTATAACTTGGAAAAAGAGCGACTGAAGGCATTTTTTGGTGAATCGATAGTATACAGCACACAGATCGATGGAAGTTGCGACCAACAAATGGCGGACCACAAATTTGTGAGTGGTCGAATTGCTAATCGTGATAGCTCTGTCTCCACATACTTCATCACTTCGCATTGCCCAGAAAGCCTAGGATCTTCTGGTCTTCTCGAAGTGACAAATGTGGCTATCAATACAGCTGGTGGTCACACTGCAAAACTCGTTGGACTCACAACCGACAGTGAAGCGGCAAACACTGGTCGCAGCGCTGGGCTCTGGAGACTTCTTCGTGATCAACTAGGTCGAAATATACTGACGTTTTGGTGCGCAGCTCATCGGTCTGATCTGGCGATTGAATCCGTAGTGTCGTCGATCCCAGAACTGGTGATCTGGAAGTCATCCATACAACGAGTGTTGCAGTTTTTTCGTACACCCAGAAGAACCAAACTGCTAAAAGCGAAGATGGAGCACGCCAGGCAGTTCCCGCGACATCACGAAGTCCGCTTAGCTGAACATCAGTTACAGGTCGTCGACAGTATTCTCCACAATATGGATGGATGTGTACAAGTATGGCACGATCTGGTCAATTCCTCGGAAAGTGATTGGAAGGAGAAAGCGGAGGCAAGCGGTTTCCTTCGAACATGGAATGTTAGACAACTTTGGTTGACGTCCCTCATGGGTGACGTCTTAGAAGTGTATCAGTCTCTCCAAAAGAATATGCAGAGAACTGATCTCTTATTGTTCGACGTCAAAACAATCCAATCAGCGGCGTTGCGACAGTTGGAGCTAATGACTACCGGTCCATATCCGGGACGTCGAGAGGCTAAACACGAAATAGCAGATGCAGATCCAGATGAACCTGATTGTTTAGCTCGACGCAAAACCCACAATTCACAAGTGACAACCAACTGTTGCAACGAATCAGCTATACGAACAGAAGTCATGCAATCTGCACACACATATCTGGAAAATCGGATGAACTCTGAGCAAAATGACATGATGAAACACATGAAGAAATTTGTCAGCGCAGAGACTTTCAACGATTTCATCGATGCTGGGAAGCCCATTGTCTGTCAGGTTTTCGGTGATGACGCACTGTCGGAGTTTGTGGAAAATGCGCAAATCAATGGGATGATATACAAGATGTCGATATTCTCCCAAGAACTTCAGATGAAGGCTGTCGACTGTCGACACGATTGCCCCAATTGCTTCCACGCACCACGGGAATCGTACAGCGAGTTCTCGCATCGATTGCGTGCCTAAGTCCGCATGCACTGCAGACAGAGAGAATCGTCAATCACCACAGTATGATCGTCTCGGATTATCAGACGTCAGTGAGCGAGGAAACTCGCAATGCAAGAATGATGTTGGCGCTGAATGGTGTGGGGACGGCACACTACGATCCTCGACCAGCTGTAATGAAGTTTCTCGCTGCAAAGGAACGTCGTCAGGAGACACCAAATTGGGACGTCTACCAAAGCCGAGAGTTCATGAAGAAATTCAATAGATTAAGAGGAGATTTGTAATGATATTTGAAGAAAGTGCAACTACTATGACCTTTCTTATTATCTTGTTTATCAAGAAACTACTGTCCTTGAATAAATTTACTGTTACATACAATTTCTGATTGTACATACATACATACATCCAATTTTTTTATTGTACATACATACATACATCCAATTTTTTTATTGTACATACAATTTTTTTTATTGTAGGTGGTCCCATGAGTGCCTGGGTAAATGCATTATAAATTGTTCCCACCCAGTTAAAATCCACTAAAAAATGCACTGTCTACCTGATCGGAACTCATGTTGGTTATCATTTAATTTTTTCTGAGTTTCCAAAAAGTCAAATTTTCTAACTATTCTTTCAAATATTTTAGTGAGATGAAATGTAAGCGACACTGTCCTATAGTTTTTGGCCTCGGATCGATCTCCTCCTTTATATATTGGGACAATATTCGCGCTCTTCAGGATGCCCGGTATTTTTCCCGTGTTTAGTGATCGTCTCCATATCCAATATAGGGGCTGAGCGATTGCATTCTTGCAGTTTTTGATCAGTGTGGGATTCCATTTGTCCGGTCCTACCGCTGAGTGTGCATTTAGTTTCCCTAAAGCTTGTGTATCGCACCTGGGCGCTTGAATCGAATCGGCGATTCAAAATTTCCACCAAGGAAGACAATGGCGAGTTCCAAAAATTCCTTGTAATCGTTTCGGTACGTTTTGGTCCTTGGTGAATTTCAGAAGTTCTTCTCTGACTGGTAATAGGGATGGACCAACAGTAGGGTCGTCGACACCTGTTTGGAACTTGCTTTTGTCGATATAGTTCCACTGTTGCTGGAATCTCTTGAATAACAGAACTTTAGGACCAAAAATTGCGTCATGACATGCCGTAAACGCGGCGGCCACAACTAGCTCCATAATATGATGCCTGCATGCAAAGTAGAGCAGCTCTTTCTGCAGCTTCTGCTCTAGGAGCAAACAACATCCTGAGTGACGGCCAGTGTTAGCAGTGGCAGCGTAGAAACACATCCCCACCACTCTTTCACTTAGTCCCCAAAGTTGCAAGAGATCGAACACCGCCTGTACCTGCTGTTGCCCACTTCCCGAAGCTATTTTTGGCACTCCCAAGAGCTGGCAGTTGCCATCTGAGGTGGACACTAAGACGGGAAGCCAGTCCACCTGCTCGTTGTTGTAAGGTCTAGCAGAAGCTTTCTGTCCCAGTGCACCACCACTGGTCCGGAATGGAATCCTTTTTGGACCGATTCAGCCTGCTACCTGCGATGATGCTCTCGGCTGCGATTCACAGAGGATCAACTGAGAGTCAGTTCCTCGAGGTTTTGGCCAAGGCTGTGAGCTGTTTCCGATACAATGTAAAGCGCCATCCGGTCACTCACCCCTGTCTTGTCTAAGGCTGAAGATAATTCTGAGTTGAAAATATTCTTGGTCTGGCGTGTTCTTTTTTTGGGGGGGGGGGGAGAAGGACAACCTCCAGTGGCTCCCTCAAGAAACTCGTCAGCAGCAGAGCTTGAAGAAGCAAGTTCGGCTGTTTGGGATGTCAAGGTTTGCTCTTCGACTGCTTTCCTCTTTCGGACGCCTTCCTCTGCTTTCCACTTTGCAAACTTCTGCTCCTTCTCCGCCAATTTTTTGTCGACAGAGCCCATTGTGCCACACCGACCGGGCTCTCTTTGAGCGAGAAGGAAGTCGCGATCTTCTTGAAACTGGATCATCTGGAGAGCGTTTCCATGTGCAATGTCGAACAAATTGTTCAGCTTGCTTTTGAAAGACGTCTCGTTTGGGACTTGTTTTGGATTTCGCCTTCCCTTGTTCTTTTTCAAAGCCTGCCACTCTTTGAACAAGACCAAAAGTTTCCCCAAACAGTGGTCCTTCCGGCGTGTTGGTATGTGGGCTCTTTCCCAAAATGAGAAAACTTCCTCCAGCCCTTCTTCGGCGCTTTGTTTGGTGTCTTTCTTATTCACAACATGATGGTACAAAAAAAACCTAGGACCTGGCCATTTGAAGGCAGTTTACTGCCTAAAATCTTTTGGTCCGGCTTGTCCAACAAATAAAAACCACGTGTTTTTGACATGGCCGTCACCGTAAGTAAATGTAACCAATATAAACCAATGTATGGTATACCAATATCTATTAAAATCTATTTTATATAGCTATATTTAACACTCCAACCTGTGAAAGAGCAGAAAACGACATTAATTAGCACCTATAATAGATCATAGTAATGAGTGACTCAGAGAAGAACATATAACCCCATGAGCGACCATTAATTATGTACCGATGTGAGTGAAATTTTTCACAATTTATTTTCTGCTATAGTGACACAGATTAGGTGGGTAGGAGCTGGAAAAATCGAAAGTTCAATTTTATGGACCACCCTAATATATATATATATATGCACTAGAATCACAAAATAACACGTGACCTTATTAATAAGCAAACAACCACAAGGAAAAGGAAACACAAAGTCCGAGCGCTTTCGTGATATATTCACATTATCAAGGAAGAACAGAATATATCACGAAAGCGCTCGGACTTTGTGTTTCCTTTTCCTTGTGGTTGTTTGCTTATATATATATATATATATATAATGTAAAGAACGACGTTTGTGTAGAAGAACATCCGCACAAGATGGGGAGAGAGAACGAGCAAATGAAAAAACGAGGCACCTCCCTTCATTTGCTCGTTCTCTCTCCCCATCTTGTGCGGACGTTCTTCTACACAAGCGTCGTTCTTTACATCAATTATACTGTGTGTTGTTTGCAGTTAAAATATATATATATATATATATATATATATATATATATATATACACAAACTCAGAATGGTCCCCTGAGAAATTTATATGTTAAACACAGACCATGCATGGAACAAGGAACTCTTCTGGGAAAATTAAATCCACTATAGTCCGAATAAGTAATGGTAAATGACAAATACCATAGTTTTTCTTTTTCATGATGCTAGCCCGACGTGGGCAACGGGTCTCTCGCAAAGAGAGGGAAGCTATATTTATGGGATCTCTTTGCGAGAGACCCGTTGCCCACGTCGGGCTAGCATCATGAAAAAGAAAAACTATGGTATTTGTCATTTACCATTACTTATTCGGACTATAGTGGATTTAATTTTCCCAGAAGAGTTCCTTGTTCCATGCATGGTCTGTGTTTAACATATATATATATATATATGTGCTGGACTGCTGGTTAAGTGTGCGGTCTACCTACGATTAACCGGTTAGGTTTAATCATGATATTTTCGTTAAAACTAACGAAAATATCATGACTAAACCTAACCAATCGTCAAGAGCGATTGACAATGGGATGTAAACAAACAATTAGTAAACAAGATAAGAAGCTATAATTAAAAGGTAGACCGCCGAATCGTAGGTAGACCGCACACTTAACCAGCACCTATATATATATACAGTATATATAATATATATATAATATATATAATATATAAGGATTTTTACAAAAAAAAATGTACATATGGTTTTACTAAGGTTTAGGTGATGTGTTCTGCCAAATATTAACCTAATATCTATTTAATGAATTTTGTGAATATGGTTTCTTACGATAACTTGTAATTATTAGTTAGTTATTTCTCTTACATATAAAAAATGAAAAATCCTTGCAAAAATCCTTGTAAAACATAATGAAGCTTACCGTAGTTAGCATACTTCACAGGTCAGTCATTTTCTTTAATTGCATTATACGGTTTCACACACTTCGTGGGTCAGATTTAGTGTTTACTGGGGTTCGTTTACGTTAGGTTAGTTTAGGTTACAATAAAGAAAGTGAAATTACATACCAGAAAATATTTATTTGATGTATTTTGAGGCGTTTTAACAGAATCTGTTATCCTTTTTTTGTGAAATTGATCAGCTTTCGAGATATACATATCTTCGAAAAAAAATTATTGATCTCAAAACATGCTCAGTTGCACAAAAAACAGATACCAGATTCTGTTAAAACGCATTACAATACATCAGAAAATTATTATCTGGTATGTAATTTCGAGCGATGTGTTCTGCGGAGTTTTTATCTAATATTATTTAGAATGTATTTGATAAAGTTTTGTAAAATAATTCCACATTTTAATGGTTTTATTATTCACATGATTTTGTACAGTAGATCTAGTTTTTAAGTATGAATTTAGGTATAAAAATAGGTATAAATATAAATCTAGATTAAAGTTAGCCTTCAAATAATAGCAAAAAGAAAACGAAAACCCAAACCAAAGAAAACGAAACGTAAGTATTCTTTGGATACCTTTTTTAAACGCATTTAAATCTCTACTTATGTTATGTGAGTTAAAGTTGAATAAAATTAAACTTTTGAGGTTAATACTTCATTAAAACTATATCAATGAATTTAAATATATTTCTTCATCATTGATTACTCATTAACTTTACTGTGTAAAAACAAAAATTTCATGTCATGGAGACAGAAAAAATCTTTTGAATTTGAAGCTGTAAAAACCTAACAAAAAAGAAAAGCTTCATAATTTTTTTAATGTTGGAAATATTTCACTTAGCGCCTTTAGTCTTCGTAAAAAAATAAATGCAATTCTCTGGATGTAATATACTTGGTACATCACTAGGGGTGTACCGGATATGATATCCGGCCGGATATTGCAAAATATCCGGTATCCGGCAGGATATGGGTCATATTCGGCCGGATATGCCGGATATAGGCCAAGACATTAGAAAATTAACACCTGTCTGAAAATCTGCCATAATATGATAATAACACATCGCAAATAATATTTTATATATAAAAAAAATGGAAAGCCCTCCAGGGCCCACCCCTAAACTAGTCCAGCAACACTTTTTATATTAAATCAACATAATACTGATGACAAGAATAAATAAAACATCTGTCCATCCTTAATGATTACAGTTCTATTAATATAATCAGAGCTTTTTATAAAAACGTCTAGGCATTACGTACAACAGAGATGCAGCGCACAACCCGGGAAGACTTTTTACTTAGCTTTATAAGACCTCTTACGAATCTTCCTGTCTTCATCGTTGTTGTTAGAGATTAACTAATGTGATTTTATAAACAAAAATGAAGTGTGAATGGTACGTCATGCAATGTGGGAAACCAAGACCAAATTCTTGGTGGAACATCAAGAAATACGTCTTAAATCAGTGGTTCTCAAACTTTTCTCCTTCGTTACCCAAACTCTTGATTTTCTCCGTCCGTATTACCCCCTTCAAAGAAAGCACACACAAAATAACAAACTATTTTACACAGACACACACTCATACGTTTACAGATCTACAGAAGCTAAGGCTAACAAAGACCCTAAGATCCACTTTAAGGCTAGCCCGAGAGAAAGGAAAGAGTAGGGGGTTAAGAGAAGAGAAGAGAATAAGGGGTTAAGTAAGGAGCAACACCTATCATTCGTGGGTTAACATTCATTCAGAAAAAGAGGAAAAAAGTCTCACCATCATCATCCGCCGGCCACTGCCGACAAGTCAGAAAAATAGTCGGAGAAAATAGGAGGGGGGTGAAAGATGAAAAGAAGTAAAATAAGAACGCTTACAAACCATGCAAACACAGTCTTAACTCACTGTCATACCATGCAAACTACAAACATGCAAGTAAAGAGTTACAGACATGCAAAGAAAGGAGATAAGAAAAAAAAAAAAAAAGTAGGTAAAGTTAAACAAAAAGTCGGTTAGTTTACGCTACGAGCTACAACTACGTTCGTGTTAGTCTAATTTTTTTTTAATTTTTTTTTTATTGCTGGCATCACACGCTGGCATGTCACAAGCTGGCATTCATCGTCAACAGACTCATCCTCGAGCACCACCACCAGAGCTCCTGTTGTTAACTTTCTTATTTAATTTTAAACAACGTTAACACTTTTAAAATGTCTGTCAAGACGGTTCTTAAACATATTAACGCTGGTAGAATGAACGACTGACGCGGGAAGATTATTCCATTTATCAATTACTTTAAACGTAAAGAAGTTTTTAGCGATATTAGTAATGAAACGTCTGCCACGCAACTTAAATCCGTTATTGCGAGTATTACTATTATCGAAAGTGAACAATTTATCAAAATTTACGTTATGGATGTTCTTAACGATTTTGAAAACTTCAATAAGCTCCCCCCTTAATCTTCTAGTTTCGAGTGAATACAGGTCTAACTCTTTAATCCTATCTTCATAAGGCCTATTGCGTAATGACGGAATAAGTTTCGTGGCACGACGCTGAACCCTTTCTAACCTATCAATATCCTCACGCAAGTACGGGCACCAAAACTGAACGGCATATTCTAAATGAGGCCTGACTAGGGACTTGTAAAGGGGCAATATAATATCCTTCGATTTAAATTCGAAATTACGCGCTATGAAGCCTAACATCCTATTAGCTTTTGCGCAAGACTCCAGGCACTGGTTCCTAACCTTTAAATCTTTAGATACGCGTACGCCTAAATCTACTTCCTCGTCAACGCTCGCTAACTCCCTATCATCCATCGTGTACGCGTAATTATTGTTGCGAGAACCTATATGCAAAACTTTACATTTATCTACGTTAAATTGCATCTGCCACTTATCCGTCCACTCCATAATCCTATCTACATCGTCTTGGATCCTATTTCTATCGTCCTCGTTAACAACCTTACCGCCTATTTTAGTATCGTCCGCGAATTTTGACACGTTACTAGTCAATCCTACATCTATGTCGTTAATGTAAATTACGAATAACAATGGGCCTAACACTGAACCCTGTGGGACACCACTACCTACATCTAACCACCCCGATTCACTACCATTAACTATGACCCTCTGTCTCCTAGCACGAAGCCATTCTTCTAACCAGTTAGCTACCTGACCGCGTATACCGTGCGCTTTAACCTTCGCAATTAGTCTCCTATGCGGAACTGTATCGAACGCCTTTTTAAAATCTAAATAAATAACGTCAGCTGCCCTATGCCTATCGTATTCGCGCACTACTTCGTTATAAAATTCTAACAAATTAGTTAAACAAGACCTATGGCGTCGAAACCCGTGCTGACTACTATTAATCAAATCTCTACTTTCTAAGTGATCGATAATACGATCCCTAACTACGGATTCCAAAAGTTTACCGACAATTGACGTTAAGCTAATGGGCCTATAATTGCTAGCTACCGCGCGGTCGCCTTTTTTAAAAATAGGCGTGACGTTAGCTAATTTGAAGTCTTCAGGAATAATCGCCGTTTCGAGTGACTGATTAAAAATCTTCATTAAGGGGCCTACGATAACGTCTTTCAAATGTCTGGGATAAAAAGCGTCAGGGCCTGGAGCCTTGCTAACTTTTAGCCTATCGATATAATGCGCAATCTCAGCCTCGTAAACAGTTATTTCATCTAAAATAGTCTCGCTACTAAATGGAACGATATCGTCAACGTCGGGGACATTATTTACGTCTTCAACGGTAAAAACTGTCGCAAAAAAGTTATTGAAAATACTCGCCATCGTTGATGGAGCGGAGTCGTGTTGGGCTAATGTAGCGAGTGGCGTTCCTTAGGGTTCTGTATTGGGCCCCTTGCTTTTTCTTATATATATTAACGATTTAGATGTCGGCCTAGTCGGTACAGTTTCAAAGTTTGCGGATGACACGAAGCTGGGTGGTAGGGCGATTAATGACGAAGATAGAGGTAAAATTCAGGAAGATCTGAATAAAATCGTTGATTGGTCAGTCACATGGCAAATGAGATTTAACGTGGATAAGTGCAAAATTTTGCATATAGGTTCGCGTAACAGTAATTTTGCGTATAGTATGTCAGGGAAAGATTTAACAAGCGTAGAGCAGGAAAAAGATTTAGGAGTTATAGTCACTAGTGATTTAAAAGTAGCGAAACAAAGTACAGCAGCGGTCAATAAGGCGAACAAAGTGTTAGGTTTTATAGCTCGAAATTTTGAGTACAAATCGCGCGATATTATAGTTCCACTTTATAAATCATTAGTTAGACCCCATTTGGAGTACGCGGTCCAATTTTGGAATCCGCATATGCGCAAAGATATAGACAAAATCGAAAGAGTTCAAAGACGAGCAACTAAGATGATTCCGTCGCTTAGGTCAAAGTCGTACGAGGATAGGCTTAAGGAGTTAAAATTGACAACACTCGAGACTAGGAGGTTAAGGGGTTCATCTAATCCAGGTTTTCAAAATTATGAATGGGTTCGATAACGTAGATAGAGATAGCTTTTTCGAAATTTCTCAATATAATAGGACTAGAAATAACGGGTGTAAGTTGACAAGTAGAAGGTTCGAGACAGCAGTTGCCAAAAACTTTTTTACGCATAGAATAGTAAATAGCTGGAATAGTTTGCCGGTAGAAGTAATTAGTAGCACGTCTATAAATATGTTTAAAAATCGATTAGACGCATATGTTGATAGATTGGGTATAGTTTAAGGTAGTAAAATTAAGGCTTTGTGGGGATAGATCCCACAGCTCAACACAAGTGTTGTGGGATATAGGGAGGCAGCGTCTTGGGTTAGGGGATACTCTCTGTCCTTACACACCCCATTTAAAGAGATTCCTCTGCTGAGCGGTGCCCCCCATAGTACTGTGAGGTATTGAAAAACTCATGATCTTCACTTGCCCCACAAACACCTTTAAATGGGAGACCCAAGACCCAAGATGGGTGCACACACATTTCTACATTACTACAGTCTTTACAGCCACACCTACACTTTTCCTCCTAAGTGTATATATTGTAATGTATATGGTTGTAAATTTTGACTTGGTCCACAATCGATATGGACCGTGACTTATTTTTCGTGACAAGGTACTAGTATTGATGGATACCGTAATGAAATTGACTGTATTCTCTGGATCTGATATATTTGCATGTCGGTTATAAATAGATATAGAGTGTAACATATTTGTGGATAGTAGTGTAGTGCCTTGCACCACAAGATTATTCTTTATTAGTGAAAACTGCCACAAATTGGCATGAGTGAATTATTTAAATCTAAATAAATAAATACAAGTTAAATGTCTAGTGATCAAATTTAATTCTTAAGAATTCAGAGTGGTGTGACTAGACATGAATGGGCTTTTAAGGATTATTTTGGCTGGTTGGTAAAATTATTAAGTAAAAACAAACTTGTGTGCAACGACAACACAAAGGACGCCAAAAAAAACCATTATTATTCGAAATCACCCCGCCAGCAAGCAAAGTTCCTTTGTGGTATGTTTTGTATTTATAATATTTATTCTTTACTATTTCATATCTGTATGCAATACCGCATACTGCAGATACTAACGCCTTATACCGTTTGCAATTAGTACTAAGATTCATACTACAAATAGTAATGTAAGATTCATACAATAAATTACCTTAGGCTAAGTTAGGTCTAGGCAAAAGCCAAATTGTAACTAGCCTAACTGAGGCCTACCATAGTCTTTGTTTTAGATTAACCTCAGCTCAATATGTTGAAGAGACAAAGGCCTGCCTATTAAATTTCTTAGTATATTTTACTTTACTTTATAAGCCTATTATGTTTCAAGTCATTTATGGCCTACTAATCATTTGTAGCCTACATACTTCCTTAGTTCTCCCATTCAACTTAACACAATCCCATAATGAGAATTAACTGTAATTTATCATCCACAGGTTACTGGGCCTATAAAGCATATGTATATTGATTATTAATTATTGCCATTTTTATTATTCTTTTTCTCTGAAATATCACTTACAGTATTCTTGTCTATCTCTTTGCAGACAAGGTTGTCATTGTGGCTATTATTATTACTATTATTATTACGATATTATTATTACGATATTATTATTACTATTATTATTATTACTATTATTATTACGATATTATTATTACGATATTATTATTACTATTATTATTATTACTATTATTATTACCATATTATTATTACTATTATTATTAGTTTATTATTACTATACTATTATTACTACTATTATTATTATTATTATTACTATTATTTGAATTAATTGTATTATTGCATATTCATTATTATAATCAGTATTATTTGCAGACTGTTATATATTAGCCAAACGGGCCATTATTTAATCTCACCATTATAAGTCCATCAAAGTTGTTACGGGTAAAAATCCCCTTTGCATATACTCATTAATTGTTGTCAATAAAATATAAAAATTCATATCGATTTAATAATCAGTCCTTCCCTTCTTTTATTAAAATTAACTTTGCGCCGCAGTGCCGGATGCCAATCTAGTACTTGGGCGCTGGTGACCCTGGCATATAGTTAATTATCTACGTAAACTTGTAAAGGTCTAATAAATAAAACCGGACTCTTACAATTGGTAACCTCCCGGAGTGACCAAACACCGTAATTTATGCAAAAAAAATTTCTAAAAGTTTTTTCTCAATTTTTGTCAATATATTCAGTCTGCATCTATAATTTTATTAAATTCACTAGTACAAAGCACTCACCTGTACTGGAAGTGTATTCTATTGCAAAATATATTCCTTTTATTTTGCCTTTTTATAAATTCAGCATTTTCTAAAGTTTTTTTATGCAAATTTACTTATATTTTGCAAACAGCCTATACGCAGACTATTTTTCTGCTAATATTGGGCTACATCATAAAAAAATTTTTTTACTAATATTTTGTAAACAGCCTATACGCAGACTATTTTTCTGCTAATATTGGGCTACATCATAAAAAAAAAAAAAAAAATTTTTACGTAACTTTTTGTTATTGGCATTCATAACTCAAATTGAGTCTCATACTCAACCAAGCTTACCTGAAGCCATTATTTACATTCAACAACATTTGTTGAAATCTTGTCAGTTTGTGACACATTTTAAATTTTTTTTAGTACCTTGTAACAAATAATAGCCACAATGACCAATAACAACCTAGGGTCATCCAATGGTAGTACTCCAAATTCACCACCTATAACGGACTTTCTCACAATGTATCAGCCTACTACTCCACAATTCACCACTGAAGAGCCTGGAATCTTTGTGAGTCAACTGCGGGATTATTTCGAGATAAAAGGAGTTACGGACCCACGAACCAAGTTCCTTGTCACAAAGAACCTCCTGCCTACACAAGTATACAAAGTAGTGCGGGATGTAACTCTATTGCCTCCGTCTGACCAAGCTTTTGAGAGCCTCCTCAGCGAGTTAGTCAGGAGACTCGGCCAATCAGAAGAAGAGCGACTCAATGCTCTACTCAAGGACCAAGTTCTTGGGGATCAAACGCCAACAGCCTTCCTGAGACATCTGCAAGACCTGGCTGGACAGTGGACAGACCAATGAAGACGATAAAAACTCACCCTTAATGCGACGCCGCTTCCTCAATGGTCTCCCTACTGCCCTACGGCCAATGCTCCGTTGTATGCCAGATGATACAGACCTCCTCACAATGGCCAAAACAGCTGATAAGATGATGATTGAAATCCACCTTGGCCAAGTAGATAACCACACCCATCACCCCCAAATCTGTGCCACGCAGGACGACAATCTGAGTCCGGCTGCACAAGGTCTTAAAGTATCCAACGAAATTCTACAAACACTTAAAGATGAAATTAAAGCTCTC